>VXBJ01000347.1:2155837-2287501 GCA_013400055.1 Nycticryphes semicollaris
CCCCCCCCCTCTCCTAAAGGGTTAAGTCCACAAACAGCGTATCATAGATGAGCTGTAGTATAATTCTCTGGGTCTTTTATACTTACTGATGCACTAGGTGGTCATTGCTCTTACATGTGAGAATGATGTAGAATGGATAGAAAGTACATGGCTGAAAATTCTGGATGGTAGGATTTTGGTAGGTGTGAGTCCCTATTTAGGCCCATCTTGATTTAAGGTATGTCCAAAATGTGTATCATTCATTAGTCTTCATCTTACACCTTCTCTACTGAGTAACTTGTCATTTTGTATTTCTGGTTAATAGATCAGGAGTAATGGTATTTTGGGCATAAGATTAAAAGAGGATAAATGATATTTAATGATAATTAAAAAAAAAAAATCTTCTGTGGGCACAGCTTCTGTTCAATCTGTTCTGTTCTTGCTTTTGGCAATAAAATTTTATTGTAGCTTAGGACTCCTGTTCTGAAACAAATAGCCTTATTTGCCTTCCCTCCCATTGGCAGCACCAAGAACAAGTTTAATGGGTAATGCAGAAAGTTAATCTCAGAGAAGTTATTTAAAAATAAACCAGGTGGAGGTATACATTAGAAAGTCAGTCCCTTTTTCAAGTCCCTTTCGGTAAAGCTGCCATGCCACAGCAATGTGGGAGTCATCTAGAACAGGGAACGCTGCTGCAGGTCTGTTGCAGCTGGCTCCATACCAGTCTCTTCTGTCACTTGGCAAAGGAGGCACTTTTTGGTAGCTGTGTTCAATTACAGGACAGAAAGGCTGGGCCATCACAAAATCCTGGGCAGGTGGGGGCCTTCTGGGGTCTGCCCATAGGTTAAGTAGTAGGAAGACTTCATAAAAATGTCATGTGTCCATGTGCTGTAGGACTGCTAAGAAATGTTCTCAGCAGACTGAGGGCAGTCATAGTTTGATTCAGATAGATTTAATTTCATAGTATGAGCCAAAAGTCCTGAAAATCCACACAGTTTTTGTGTGTGAACATTCGGGGAAAGGTTAGAGAATAATGACTCATTTGTGATGCCTCCAGACTGATTCATTTCAGTTTTGGCAGAAGCTTTTGCTCACTTCTGTTACTGAATTCCTACTCTCCATATTACACTTTCTGTGGGAGATCTGTTAAAATGATTGTTAATAAGACATTGTTCTTTTTTTCATTGATGGCTTTTCTGAGAAAGGATGGATACTTGAAAATTATTTTTTTAAGAGAAGTCTTTCTAAGAAAGTCAAAATTAATGTGGAATCTATCAAATGTGAAGAAAGTTAAAAGGGAGTGAAGTTAAATGTGCTCACAGTAGGTTTTATTTTTCTTGCAAAGAACAGTGACAGCTAGGAAGGGAATAGCTCTGGGACATGATCCTCACAGGCTGTGTATGCAACACCTGCATGTACATGAGCATACAGACATCATCTTGAACAGCCTGAATAAAGACCAGGCTGAGCTGCAGCCTCTATGATAGACTGACTTCAGTGTGAGCTATTTATAAACCATTCTTTCATTCTCAACAATGCTCTGGCTGGAGCCAGAAAGGACAGAACTACTGGCAGACTGGCCTCTTGCCTAGTGTGCTGTGACTGACATGTAATCTGTCACTCCCCATCATCTGTGGGGTGGTGATAGGAAAATAATGCTCCTCAGCTTGCCTTAGATCACACATTACTCTCCTGAATACAGCTCCCTAAAGCTGTGAAATGGCCTTTAGAAAGTGTCTTTTGTTCATTTTTTGATATAGGAGAATGGGAATAAATGATAAACAGGCTGGAGGGAAGGAAAGCAAAACACACACTAGAGACCTGATGAGAGAAATTGGCTATGACTGAGATTTCAGTGTGATCCGATGACCTTTTTGTGAGGAATACCCATGGTGGATATCAGAGGCATAAAGGGTGCAAGAGCTGGGTTGTGTACTGACCAGGGCACTGGCTGTGAATGGCATTTCCTGAGCTTTAATCGGTGTTTAACCAGCCGTGTTCAATATATCCCTAGGAAACCAGTCTCCTTCCATTTCTCCAGTCTTTGGAATGTAGAGTTCCCAGTAGGACTTTGCTCTGTAGCAAACGTGTGGCATAACAGGATCCCACTTCCAGCTAGTGACTTGGGAGCTGCAGCAATACAAATAATGTAACAGTAATAGTATAATACACTGTGCAATAACCACGTACCTTAAGTTACACAGGTCTTTTACTAAAATGCAATTATTTGCATGAGTTAAGGATCATAGTTCTTTTAAAAAAAAATGTCACTAAATATTATTCTTTCAGGCCATTTTCTTTTGATGACTTGTTTACATTCCTTTTATGCTGTGAACACTCTGTAAGATTTACAGAGGTGCCAAATTAACTTCCTTCTCTCTCACTCCTCCAACACCCTCTGGTTCCTGGGCACCGTTCCTCTTTGTTTCATGGTTTGTACACAGTGAAGATGCTGATGCTCTTTAGAATATTATAATGCTCTCCCTGAGGTCTAACCTTGCTGCCTGAAATGACATTTATGTAAATTGTCACCAGAAGTTTAGGGCACATCTCTTTTCTTCCTTAATAGCATGTCATACTGATGTGGCTTTATTTGTGTTTCATAAAGCGATGATTGATTAAAGAGGCCAAAATTAATTTAGATTGATATTCACTGGACTTCTTGTAGTGACATTGAAGTATGACTCCCCCATATTTTGCATTTTAATTTGCTTCTCGATAAACTTTATGACTCCACAATCTTACTGACCCCTCTTAAGTCTTGCTAGACAAATTCCTGAATGTAGTCCTTCAGTCTTCTTACCATCTTTCCTTCTTACTCGGTCGGTATGTTACAGGGGATACAGAGCTGCAAATATATAAAACCTCTTTGCCCCAGTCTGTTCAAGCACAAATTTTGAAGTGCACTGTAGGTGATAATTTGTGCGGTCCCGTTCCTCCCCATGCAGCCACAACGGTGTTGCCATTGACTGTGATGGAAGCAAAATCAAGGCCATACCCATTTTATTCATGCAAATGAATGCAATGTCTACTGAAAACCTATCTCAATTATTCATGTTATAGTCTACTTATCCTCCGAGCTCCTTTCACATTCTGTGCTGTTCTCCCTCTGTAGTTAGGAAATACTTTTTAGCTCAGATTTATACTGGCACAGACATCAAAGCACTGACCCGTGAAGCCCAATGTAACAGGTTGTTTCTTTTGTATCACAATAAAAGACCCTGATTTATTCTCAGTTTACCTACTAGGGGAGAAGAAAATATGGAGGCTAGAACTACTTGGGTGCCTTCCAAAAAGGTGACAGATTTTACTCAGGTCAGTATCCAGAAGCAGTGCTTTAGATATTATTATTTTATGGTCAATGTCCCCGTAACCCTGCACAAAGCTGAAGCATCTCAGGTGGTAAAACAATTTTCAATATAACTAGCAGCTTGTCACAAGAACAGGGCTTCACAGAATGGCTGAGAGCAGAAGAAATTCCACTTTAAAACTGGTTTGAATGATCAAAAATGTTACACAGAAATAAAATTCCCGTAGAATAAAAACCTGACCATTTCTGGAAGGTATTTATCATCTTTACAGACACTGTTGATCACAGATGGAGAAGCCAGTAGGGCAGGTTGTTCTTCAGTTTCTGTCCTTTTCTGTGCATTCAAGAAAATCCTAGAAGTTTGCTAAAATGAGTAATTTACCTGCTCCATTACTTACAAAGACCAGTCAGTCTTCCGTGCCAAGTCTATCAAATTCTTGTTTTCCTATATTCCTTTGGGAATCTTGAGGTTCCCTTTTCCCTGCCGCCACCATGTGTGAGGGGCTGCAGGGAGGAGGGATGTACTCCCTGCTCGGGGACAGCTCTGAACGTACCGACGGCTGCAGCCTTTCAGAATGACAAAAGTCATCTCTGAGAATGTGAAAATAACTAGCTTGAATAACTAGTTTGAAGCCAGCCTGTCAGTAGCTAGCATGCAGGAGTATGCAGCATTTGTTCCTGTGATTTGCAGGATAAATCAAATACCTTGTTTTATGCTTCATTGTGAAAGGCTTCTTTTGTGTACAGCTCTTCACACGTAGCTCTTAGCACTATTTATGGATTATCTGAGGCCCTATTACCACCTCTGGGTAAGGTAATGAGTGAATGCTGGAAATTCTCACACTACTGTGCTCATGTGTAACAGAACAAAAGGGTCAGCTAAGTTACTGTAGAGGGTTCCTTATGAAAGAGAAATGCTGGTTATAGACTCAGGATAAAAAAGGACCTACCAAAATGAAGTTATACATTTGTTCAGGCTTCTTTCATTTAAAGAAAAAGACAAAACCCAGCTCTTTCCAGAGGCTTCAAGGCAAGGACCTACCTATTGTCACTAGAACCCACAGGTTAGCGTGGAGTTACCTCGTAAGGAAGCTGGATGTTTTTCAAGTCCAAAAAAAAATAATTAGGAATGTGATGTAGTTTCAGAAATAGAATTGGGGTGAGAGTGATTTTGCTTACAAATCTGTGTAACAAGTGCTGGCCTGTGTTCAGGCCTGTGCTTTTCCACGTTCTTCATTTTTCTCTTTGCAAATGGTTTAGTCGTTCATACCCGGGAGGGAGCAGCTCTATCCTGCCAGGGTCCACAGCTTTGCTCCCCCTGGGTTTTGTTCCCGCGGATGTAAGGGGACCCAACTGCTCCTGATACACAGCTTTCAGCAAGGACCACCTACATCCTCCATTTGGATGATGCGTCATCATTCACTTTGACAATTTCATCATGATCACAAGAGCTGAAAGCAAATTTAACTCCCCTGGTGTCTGAATTTGAAGTGTGTCACACCTGCAGCCACAGATTTAATCTAGGTTTTTGCTGTGGTAGGTCTGAGTGACAGAGATTCACAACGCTCTCTCACAAGGACAGTGCTGACTGGGTGTTGCTGCCGAAGCATCATCAAGAATCTGTCATACCCTCCGCTATTTCTTAATGTGAAGGTTTTAATTGCATATTTCATATTTATGACCCTAGAAAGAGTAATTTTAATTTGACATTAACATCTGAATATGATTGTCTGAAAGACAATAGCAGCAATGACAAATACTGATATAAATCAAAGCAACTGATTTTCAATTTCTAATTAAAGATGGCACTGAAAGCTCAAGATAAGAAACATATGGAGAGAAACACGTTTCTTTGCAAAAGGAACTAAATCCATATGGGGAAAAGGTGCACAGATATCAAGCTAAAATCTGAACTTCTTGGCATCTGAAATGTCAGTAAAGGGAATCCTAGACTGATCATCTTCCTATAAAAAATCATTTATCAGTCTCTTCCACGAGCCACTGAGTAAGATGTGAGACATCTCAAGCTGTTCAGAACAACTGGGAATTGATTGTACGTAACCTACGATGCAATTGTTTTACCGGTTGAGACCATGAGACAGATGGCATGAATATATTTAAAGATGGGGACAAAGCTGACGTGACACCAGGCTGGAACACTGAAATGAACAATGCGAGTCACAGATTTGTTTTCAGATGAAAAGGACTTAGCTCAGAAAAAATGGGTGCCAGTGTAACCAGTGCTCTCCAGATGCCGGGGACTGGGAGAATAGATTGCTACTCCCAAAATCAGCCCCACCATCTGCAGTCCCAATAATCAAAACTTTTAACTACTCCCTCTGTGCAAATAAGCCTTGAAATAGGTATGGCTTTCATCACGTTACAAAGGGTGTTTAAAATGTTCACAGAGGACCAATAAGGAACAGCCTCGCTACAGGCTGCTGAGACGACTGTTATATTCCAGGCTATTTCACAAGTCAAATATTGGGAATTGCCTTATTAAAATCCCAGTGAAGGAGGGAGAGAAATTTTAAAGGTTTTGGAGGCTTTAAATGATCTTGTGTAATATTGCAGTCTTAACTTGCCTGTTTGTAAAGAGTTTATACAACCTCAGAGCCTGATTTTTGTTGTGCTTTGGCATAAACCCATTTGCAGTACTGAGATTCACTTTTGCTGAGTTTATTGTATCATCAGCTGCTTGTTTATGTGGGATGGAAGATGAAGTGGTTAGCTCTACTAGTTTGCTGGGCAGGAAACAACTCTATATGTAACCTGATGTCTCAGTTCCTTCCTCTTAATGTTCCCTTCTCTCCAAAGGCCTTTATTTTTTTGCTTTAATGACAGTTTAAGCTGCAGCTTTAAAAATGAGTTAACTTCACGTTTAGATTAGCTCCCATAAACCTGATTTTTAAAGGGACCTGATTATCTTTCTCATTTGTAAACATAATTTTGTTGCAATAACTGAAGATGCAGATCCTGCCAACTCAAAGCCTAGAGACCTAAGAAAAGGAGAGCTAGAGCCGAATGTATACACTGTACCAGGACACTGAAGACAAGCCATGTTTTTATTTAGGTATAGCCATTCATAGGAAGGAAAACTTAATCCTCAGAAGACAGGAATACTAAAGATCATCTATTTAATGTATGTTTTCTCTAAAAAATTCTAATGACTAGTATGACACAATGGCCAGGAATGAAGTTTTAACTGTCTGCCAAGGAAGGCAACCTGTCATTGCTGCAAAGTTGAGGCCACTAAAAAGCAGCATCAGAGAAGGATGGAAAGGTGATGACATACACTTTCCTCAACATGTGACTTTAATTTATTGCCATGGGAAAAGGGCCAATGCAAATAATGTTTTCCAGCACTATTGTGGGAAGCATGTCTCACGTGATGTGGTAGACCATCAGACTTTTCCACCCACTGCCAGCAATTGCCATGGGTTTGGCTGTTGAGGATCAAAGTGCCTTAGTCTAGACCAGGATATTGGGCTGAACCTACAGATAAGTTAATGTTCTGCACAATATAGATCAAATTGTCCCAGCTGCCCTAAATTTTCAAGACATGGAGAGAAGTCAGTCAATGTAATATCTGTTCTTCACTGATGTAGGAGTTTTAATAAACCCTAAATAAGTTTTTTTGCACTGCAGAACACTTCTTCGGTATTACAGTCTGAACTCACCTTTAGAGCAACAAAGTCAAACCTGGATGTTTGCTGTATTTCCTCTGTTCTGTCCCCTGTGCAGTAGGCAGGTTTCTGCTATAGGGAGGAAACCACCTTTAAATGGAACTTCTAATTGAATGCATATGTAGCATTAGACTGTCATCAGAGAAATGTCTTAGCTCTGTGGCAATGACCTACATCCTGTATTTGCTCACATTCCCATTTATTTAATGACATGCTGTGGGAAATTTTTAGGGAATAGCTGCAGTTTTGGGGTTTTTTCCCATCTCAAGCATTATTTCAGGTTTCAAATAATAAGCCACATTCTACCACTTCATGACGTTATGACATTGTATTTGTAAACATATAATGACACTAATGGCATAAAAAGTAGCACAATTACCATTGCTAATTACTTACAAGTATCAACAGCGAACACTTTTAAACAAACTCTCCAGCAGAGCTCAGGGCAGTTTTGGAAGAGAGAATGAAGACAAAAAAGTTACGTAGAAGTTGTCCATTGCTTTTATTATGTGCAAGGAAAGATGTTCTATTTATTGCTCAGGCAGTTAAGCAGACTGGCTTCACTTCACTTGTAAGATGACAAGTTCATAGCCCGAGGTAGAAAGTCTGCATCATACCATTCTGTTATATCTTACCAGAATAGTCTTAATGACCTGGCATCCCAGATAAAACACATCCAACTCTCTTTTTACTCCTTTTAGTTCGCAGCAATCCCAGGGTCACCGTTATATAATCCAATGGGTGAATAAGCATCTGCGAAGGAGTTTGATATCTGTCATTCTCGGTGTGGCTGGAATCAATCTCTGCCAAGTCTTCCTGGGACACTACAGTAGAATAACTGCGTAAATCTAAATCACACTCTTGGCTAACGACTTTCAAAGTTGAAAGAAACCCTACTTTTTGTTTTCTGAAAACCTTGGGATGGCAGGGGAGGGAGGAGTGATTGCCCTGGATGTGATAACGGCAATAATTTGACGGTGTCAGGTGTTAGTTCTAAGCTGACAGATCTCTAGAAACATTGAGGTTAAAGCTTTGAAGATGGTTTCAGAAGAAGAAGGTACTTCAATGATCTAGGGCTTTTTTCTTTACAAGATGAAATCCTGATGAAGTCCCAGATGAAGGCACATCATCATGTTAATGTAATTACAGAGAAATAAGGACTTGCAAGGGGTTGTGTCAGATGTATTAGAAATCACAGTGAAAGAGTGAGAACAGGAGAGGTTAACATTTCCTTGTGCTGATCGACATTAAAACTCGACAGAATCAGAAGAAAGTGACACTATTTAGAACACCAAGCAGAGTTATATCTCCACAGAACCATCACTGAAAGATAGATCGTGAAACCTAGTAGAAATGGGTAAAATAGTATAATCTCTCCAGGACTTTTTTTAATCTGGGCAGATTCTGTGCTTTTAAACGCATGAGTAGGAATATAATCCATAGTGTTTCCCCTGCTTTATCTACAGTGTATTTTGCAATCAGGCTCAGTGTTTGTGCTCACTGTACAAATAAATTGACGTTTTTTATCTTTCAAGTTTTTTTTCCATGATTGCAACTGACTTGCTGAAAGTTCCTAAGGAATATCACACCAGAAAGGAAGCTGGTTAAGTGCGGTTGTTATCAATAGTTTAAAGCAGAGACATCAGGAGAGGCCAGTGCAAAAAGCCCGCAAATCTTGTTTGTCAGCACCAGTTCAAGAGAGCGTTTAGACACGTATTTAGCTCCTGAAGATTTATGTGTCTTAAGCACAGACTTCCTTAGGTGCCTGATGTTTTGTCTGTGCCTATCACAGCATCCAACATGGAGCGGTAGTGCTCACACTCAGACAAGAATTAAAAAAGACCAAGAATCAAAAATTACAACCTTAAATAAACTAATAGGCAAAGAAAGACCTTACCTGTTGAGAAACAAATGCAGACTATAGGTTGAAGAGACAGAATCAGAGGCTTTGCTAAAAGGCTAGATTAAGCAGGAACGTATCTGATGTATAACATCCCTTCCAGTTTAATAGATGAGGGCAGAACTGGGAATTTGCTTTGCTGAAAACAAAAGTCTTGCAGACTAAATGAAACTGGAAGGTTTGTTGGGAGGTTCTTACTGTATAGTCAGTCAGCTTGTAATGGGAGAATACTGGGAGATCCTGGAGGACTGTGTATAGAAGCTACAGCAGAGTGGGTTTGAACCGGAGAGTGAAACTCTGAAGAGCTGCCAGCTAAAATAAATCAAAAGCAAAAGACAACCATTTTTGTTGGAGCCTTTCATTAAAATATTGGCAGCTGCTGATGCATAACAAAAGCTCTGCTTGTGCTAGGAGATATTAGAGTTGAAAACCAAGGAGGCAAATGTTCTCTTCAATTGCAGTGCAGGAGTAAATGGCTCCCAGCCAACACAAAGCACCTAAGGAAAGAAAAATTTCAACAATGTTCTGATAAATTATACTAAGATTTTTTGTTTCCTCCATTTTGTTAAGGAGCTGTAGTTGTTTTTCCTTAACTATTTCTAGATTATTTTTATGGGGATGTATGTGTGGGGGGGGTTGTTTGCCTTTTAAAATTTCTGGTTTTAGCTTTTATTCTAAAATTGTTGTCTAGCTCCCTATATACATTGTAGGGGGCTTCTCTGTTACCATGATAACTTCCCATATGACATTGGTCACAACTAGAGAGGTAAAACAGGGTGGGTTGGCACATACAGCAGGAATTCAAACTCTTGTTCTGTTTGAAGTATTGGGGAGTGTTAAGTTTATTTAATGACCTTTACTGTCCTTAGAATTTGCAGATGTCTTTTAAGTGTAGCCTTAATGTTGGTATTCTTAGGTTTGCAATGTATCACTTGAGGAATTAACAGTATGCCTGTGATATTTTCCATCATTAAATGCCTGGTATAAATGAATCTGATTTTTTTTTCCACTCCATGATTATTCATCAGGGAGTAACACAAGATTATAAAATAAGATAAAGGCTAACTTGGATTTTTCAAGGTGAAAAAAATTTTTTTAATTAAATTACAGGAAAATGTAACATACAAATAGTTTATTTTATTTTAGACATTACTAATTCTTATGTTATGTCTTTGTGAGATCATTTCCTTGGTACGTTCTCATTCCATGCCATGGCCAGAAGGAAACATAACATGAGAGCCTGCTCATAGACATTCTCTGCTAAATTTGCTTACCTCTCCACATTGCTACAATAACTTACGTTTTGAACAATAAAACTTACAATTTACTCTTTGCTTTTCCACAGCTTCTCAGCAGAGTGGGAAACTTGAGTTGCGGAGGGACGGCAGAGTGGGTTCTGCTGTGGGAGGAGGACTGACAGCAATCCTAAGGGTATAGCAGGTGAGTGGGAAAAGGACTGAGAGAACATCAGAAGTGAGGCTCAGGGGTTTTATGACAAAACATTTGGAGGACAAAGGTCTTCAGAATGGTTCTGACTGGAGCAGAGTAGTTAAAGGGGTCCTTACTTCCCACGTACTTTATGTTTTTTACATTTGTCTACTCTGGGTTTTAAAGGAAACAGCCCTACGTCAGAGCACTCTGTGTTTGAATGCTTCCTAGGCTGTTAGAGAGGGAAGATGCCAAGCTGGGGAGGCTGCTAGAGTGGGACTTCTTGTGGCTGTTGCTGCCAGGAGGGAGCTGCAAGAGGTGACTGCCAGCGCTGGCAGGGAATGCGGCCTGTACCCGAAACTCTGTGCCCTACACATGCTTGATGGCAATGCAGCATCTGCCAGAGCAGCTCAGGCTCATCTGCTGTGAACGAGTGGAACAGACAACGGAGTCTGCCACTTCTTTGAGTCTGTCTGTCTTGTACCTCAAGCAGGCCTTGCATTCTGAGCCAGGATTGAGGGGAGCTGCCAAGGGGCTCCAGCGCTGAGCATTGGCTCTTGTGAGGTCAGACCTTTTTTTTCAGCCTCACCCATTTGTGCTTGGAGGCAAATTCAACTTGTTCTACTTAATTTCAGGTCATTCCTGTCTCCATTTTAGTTTTCAGTTAAAAAAGAAAAGAAGTGAAAGTGGGATTATATAGAATTTAGAGAAAATTATGTTCCATTATTCATCAGATTTTACTAAAACATCACCTAAGCTACTGAAATTATGATCTTTTATTGTCACCCGTGGCATGTACTTTGACATAGAACGTCAGAAAAATTCCTGATTCATGATTTCTTTTCCCTTTCTTCAGAAATCAAATAATCTTTTCCATAGATTGCTGGTCCTGAATGAATATTCTAATTCCTGGTAGGAAACATTTCATACAAGTGGTTTCCATTCAACTTTTCTGACAGGGTTTCTCATGAGACACTGTCATGGAAACTTAGCTGTCAAAGCATAAGAGGAGAGGTCCTCTTATGTATTAAAAACTGGTTAAAAGATAAGAAATAAAGGGTAAGAATACATGGACAGCTTTTCCATTGAAGGGAGGTACTCCAAGGCTTTGAGCTGGGATTTGTACTAATCAACGTGTTATCAGAGATCCTGGAGAGGAGGTTCGTGTGTAGTGGCAATAAGAAAATGATCAGAATAGTCAGACTCAAAAGCTTATACCTTAAACTCAAAGAACTGATAAAAAAGCAGATAAAACTTGGCACTGAGAAGTCCAAAGTAGTACTCAGGGGAGAATATTAAAACAGGAGAAAGGCAGCAAAAATGATCAAAATAGGAAAGATCACACAGATTAGAAGTCTTTGGCTTAGAAAATAAATGAAAGGGGATGCGTGTGATGGAAGTGGATAAAATCATAAACAATGTAAGGGAAAAGCATCAGGAATTATGACTTTACTGCTTTTCAAGATTGATGTGCAGGAACAGAACCAGTGATATTACTGGTGAGTATGTTGAACAGAAAGAAGAGGAATTTTCGTAAGCTAATGAATTTGTGGAACTCAACTGCTACAGGATTTTTATAAGGTAAAATTAAACAGATTCAAAATGTGTTAAACTCTTTAAGAGATGTTTATCAGTGGCTACTAAAAGCAAATCTGTGTTCAAATCTTTTGTCAGAGACAGTGAATTGTTCAGCACAGCAGGGAAAGCATTTCTCTGCGCATTCCCATGTCTTGTACTCTCTCCTAGGTCACTCTCAGAGACTGAGTGCAGGACTAGATGGTCCTTTCATCTCGTCTAGTGCAGTAATTTTTAGTGTCTGAGGAAGTATGCAGCACAGAATAACTTTTCATTGTTTTTCCACTGTGAGGGCTTTTTTCTGTGTGTCACGTATCAGGCAGGTCTGTCAGTGGATGCTGATTAACTCCTGGTGAGCTGGGCAAGCAAATCGAGCCCTTCTACTCACAAAGGTGCACACCAGCTGAGGAGGCAAGCATTCACAGATACAGATATCAATTTCATGGTAGTGCCCTTTCTTCCACTTTCTGATGTAATTAATATTATCCCCAAAATCAACAAAGAAAGATTGGAATTGAAAAACAAAACAAAACTAGTGTCCTAGAATGAAGCACATGGGGAAAGTAAAAAGTCTGGAATGGACTGTTCTGTAGTGTTTTTTCATCTCTGTTGAAGGAAAAAGATGCAGCCATTAGTGTCTGAATGTTTACCATTTTATCCACAATGCTCACATCTTAGGTTTTTCTTTTCTGCAGGAACATATGATTGTCTGATCTTATTTTTAAATGGCCTTTTAGAAATTATATTTATGGAGAAATATCTTTTACACTTCTCCTGTGAATTAGGGATTACAGTAAAGAGATTTTTTTCCATGGTTAGAAGAGGATGCCGTATTTCCCGCTGTAATGATTTAATAGTAAGTCTACATTTTGCAGTGCTAGCCAACTTTTACAGGTGAAGCAAACCCATCCGCTAGCCCTAGAGACCTTGAAATGTAAAGGCATTTGGGGTTGTTCCAGGGGGTGGGAGCAGCAAAGCCAAATGCTCGTGAAATGGCTCTGGAATAGGAGAAACTGGTAAAGGAAAGGGTTCTGCCTGAATGTTGCCTGAATTTAGGTATTTTCTGATGTGGGTTTTTTTTGGTTGTTTTATCTGTTTATAATATTTTACGTTGTTTCCATTTATGGCTTTTTGAATGCACAGCTATTTTTCTTGGCTTGCCATACTCCTTTCTGCCTGTGTTCTGTAGTACCACTGCTGATGTTCATTGCAGAAGCAGGTTGTTTTGGGCAAAATGAGGAAGGTGTCTGCTGGAGGCCAGTCAGAGGCGGTCAATGAGGCGGGTGCGAGGCAGAGGAGGGATGCAGCCTGCAAAGGCCTGGTCCCATGGCGGGCTGCCTGTATGGTAACACCCTGGGATGCGGGCGTAGTGCGAGCCGTGCAGGTTGGCAGCAGCAAGGCTGCTCCCCTGTTGTGCAACTTGAAGGACACACTATAGAAACAGGTTTCAAGGAGAGCAGGAGGTGAGGACAGCCCCGTACATCTTATTTCGGCAAGATAGGTGTATTTTCCTCCTTTCTTTTGTTATGCAAAGTTTATATCTCATTTTCTTCAGTTTAATTAAATCTTTTGCCTTATGCAACTGTCAAAATCTCTCTGCATCTTCAGCTTAAAGAGAATGAAAATCACTGGCTAAAAAAACCTTTTGTAGCTTCCAATTGTAAATAGATCAGCTGATTGTGTTGTTTGATTCCTCTCAGGACTTGTGTTTGTTGCTGCCTTATATAAGGTTGGTCACCGCATGTTGAGGAGGTTCACACACTGCTCTTCTGATTTCTCTGCTGATGATAATTGAACAAATGCTAAGCATATCAGTGCTTCAAATAAAGCACTATCAGCCAAACCAGGCCTGTTTTCATCAGTCAGTTTAGCCACCTACTGCTTTGCAGTATCATCCTAATTCTGTGGAAAGAGGCTGCCATTGATTAGAATCAAGTGACCCTCACAGCTGGTGAAGGTCAAGTGGGGGCTAATGCAGCAAAATAGCTGGTACAGTAATGTTTGTGGGGGTTTTTGCCTACTTCAAATCAGGAGACTGTATTATGCCTTCCATGAATAGTTTAGGGATGAAAACAAAGAGGGAAAAAAGAAGATGAAACATTATGTCCAAAATCACTGGGCAGTGACACATCCAGGTTTCCTGATACTCTGCCCTGAACCACCTGCTTCTCCCTTATTGCTAATGCTGTTATTACTAATAGTGGTGTTATAAGTGTGATTATCATCATTGTTGTGTTTAGTCTATGCAACTGTATGCCTGACCATGTTTCACTTGAAAAAAATAAATTATTTAAATAGTTATTTAATTGGGACTTTTGATGACATAGAAACTCAGACAATTGTCTACAGCATGTGTGAATACATGCAGCCCTCAGCAAAAGAGAATGGGCCCATCCCCAAATTATTCCATCTGGCAGAGTCAGTACCTGCTGTAGTTCACACATGAATAGCATCAATTTGCATGTAAATAGAGGCCTACATGCTTCTGTGGAGCTAAAAGCTGTATTTCAACATTTCACAGTGGAATTAGGCAGTGGGCACATCACTACATGATGGTTCAACCTTGTAGTGATGTGCCAGCTAAAATAATTTTAAATGCTCTTCTCCATATTTCCCGGTAGGATTATTTATTGAAGTAGTGTGTAAGAGCTCAGAAGAATCCTCTATTGAAACGCTGCCAGCTCCAAGCTATGATTCTGACATTGATGTTGTCAACTGAGATTAAGCATTGGTCTTAATGAATGCTGACAGTAATGTTTCTTAGGTATGGTCCTGTACTTCCTTTCAGCAAAGAACCGAAATAGAAAGGCTGGACATGCAGAGAAAGATTTAGTAGCAGTGATGTTTACCTGCTACTTAGGGTTTGTTTTTTTTTTCATTTCTACTTCTTTCCTTGAGAGGTGCAGCACTAACAATCTTTTCATATCGAGATGTACCAGCAAGTGATCCTGTATCAGTTTCAGGTAAAAGAAACAGATACGCTGTGTTCCTCCAGCAGTGCTTTCAGCGAAGCCGGGGAATTCCCAACTGACTACACAGAATAAAATGAGACCTTCCTTCCACTATGTTGATTCAGTATTTCCGTTGAGAGATTGGTTAATATTTCCTTGGCCACATAAACCCTAGGTTTGATCACATTGCCCTTAAGATTGTCTTCTGACCCCTTTCAAATGTACATGTGGTTGGGATTTTTCAAGAGTATGCACTGTACTTAAGTCCCAGTGGTATTTAGACAGATAGGTGCTCAACTGGGACTCGATTTCAGAGCCTGGACCTTTATGTGTTTTTAAATTGGTTTAGTTAATTTACACCTAATTCTCGGGACATCCATGGTCTAGAAAGCTCCTTGTCTGTGATTGCAGAGGATGCTCTACTTTGTCATTGTATGAAGGTGCTGTTTTGTTGCAAAAGAAAGGTGACACTGGTAAATTCAATAGCATCCCTTTCATGTTAACATCCCCCTGAGCAAAATCTCATTAGTAACTCCACTAGTTGCTAAATGTGAAAAAATGCATGCAAATAGTGGTAGTGATGGTAGCTGCAGAGTGCAAGGAACTTTTCTCTGGGATAAAGATGAAGGATAAACGTTTCTTCTCTGGAGGAGGCAGGCTCATCGCTCTGAATGCCAGCAGTGAGACATCCTTCACCTTGTAAGACAAAAGGGTAGTGAAGGAAGATGGCAGCCAGGAGCACATCCATCTGGACTGACTGGCAGGGAGGGACTGAAAGCACAGGCAGATCAGCCTGCAATAACTCAGGCAGTTTTCCCACCTTTCCCTTCACTGCAAAACTCGAGAAGAAGTTGCACTGAGGCACCGGGGAAGTGTTTCCTTGTAGATTTTTACTGCAATTTTAAGACCAAAATCAAGCAATTTCAGTGGTGACAGAATTGAAACTTGAGTGCATAATGTGCCCTTAATACTTACCCAGCCCGTAGAGGGTGATACATGCTCTGGGTGTCAGTAAGTGAAAGTGGGTCAGAACACACTGTAAAATAGAACTCTTTAAGTAAAACAAATGGATTTTACTTGTCATTTTGCTGCATTTTTCTTCCACTGTGTTATTTGCAGCCTTGCATATTGAAAAAAACACGACAGAGAAATAAAAATCAGCCTGGCCTTCCAGAAGCAAGGTAGAGATCTCATGACCGGTATAAAATGTTCCATGTAGCACATGGCCTGGACTTATTAATGGTTTGCTGTGAGATTTGCAATCCAGTGTCCGGTAATGAGAGGTAACACAAAGCAGGCAGCAGGACCATTGTGATGAAAAGTTAGAACTAAAGGACAATCAGGCTCTGACTTCCACTTGAAATTAAGGTGCAAAGCTGTTGAATTTGGGCCATTTCTGTACTTCAGTGAATGCAAGAGACCTTCTCTCCCTCTTTCCATTAATTTTTATGGACAAGAAAAAAAGCTTGTATGATAAAAGCATGTGTATTTACTTCTGGATGTGTACCTTTCCTTGAGTGTAGGAAGGATGGATCAGTAGCACGTACCAGGTTCAGAAGAGAGGAGGGGGCTGCATTCCTGGCAATAGGCAATTGACCCTCAGACTGCTCTTTCTGCACTGGCACTTACTTGCCAGCGATATAAAGTGACATATTCTTGGGAGCAGCCAATGCCCCACCCACAGAGCTGCTTCTCTTCCTGTTTACTGTCATTGCCAATGTCTTTCAGAAACTAAGTGGATGAATGAAATACCTTTATTGACACTTATTTTACAGGAATGCTATCAGATTTTCATATTAACAAAATTCCTTCAAATGCTGGGCAATTATTGACAGTTCTTTAATACATATCTTGGAGGCGAGCTCCAGGTCCGTACTTTGTTTTCTTTAAATATATCATACTATTGCAGAGCCAGGCTATTTTCACAAAGAAATGAGTTGTATCTTTATACCAAGCGCTGTAAAAGAGGATTATAAATAGGCTTTAGACTACAGACTATAGCTTTGCTTTACAGTTGAAAAAAAACATCAATCACCTGGCTGAGACTAAATCCTAACATCTCACCTTCCTAACAGATTTTAAAGGTCACAGATGTATAGAAATGTTCAGCTTAATCTTAAATGCATTGACTAGTCTGGCAAAAGCATTTTAGGGTCTTTTCCTTTTTATTTTCTGCCAGCTATTTAAAATGTGAAAGAAGTCTTGCTTATAACTAAAGAGTGGATCCTTAAGAGAAGGCAGAGTATCAGAGATCAGACTCAAACCTCAGAAAGGTCTCTGCAGCTCTGCTCTGCTTTTTAGTCAATCTGATTCGTAATGTTTGCAGATTGCACTGGTTTCACCCCCACTCCCCCAAACGGGTTATCAGCAATCAGCTCCATGCTGGGGACAGAGAACAACCTCAGATGAGTTCTAGCCTAAAAATAGCCATTTTCAAATTAAAATCTTGAATCAGGCGGGAGAATGGGTTGCAGCTGGGACATCTTTTATTTGCTTATGTCACCAGTGGCAAACACCTACAACAACAAAAATCTCTCTTCCATCCAGAAGTTGTTGGGATTCTGCTTAATAAACATATTTTATTTTGCAATGATGTAGTTGGAATGCAAATGAAGCTGCAAGGTGATTTCAGATGCCTGCCAGTAGAATAAATCAAACCATTTTCAGTCTACATTAATCTAGACTATGATTAGGGTTAAAATTTACCCCACAAACCCAGTGTCTAGGTGAGGAATATACCTGCTCTATGTTCACAGGTATAGAGAGGCACCCAAAGAAGATTTGGAGCCTGTTTGATCTGAGCTCTCCACCAGAAGTGCATAACTCACTGGTGACTGCAGGTCACTCACGGGAGGCTGTGGGTAATGCTCCTAAAGTTCAGGGTCAGTTATTTTCAGAAATTTCCAGAGAGGGGCACAAGATAAATCTGAGATACTGTCATGTTCTTGCCCTTTGTCATTTTGTCTTTTTCACTCATCCTCCCAGTCTCTGCTTCGCTTTTCAAAATCCATCGGGCTCGCACAGCAAATTTGGAAGAGGTCCAAATGGGAAGTATTCCTTTTGTAGACAGCAATCCTCTCATTGACTGATTTCTTCCCGGTACCATCGTCATCATTTCTGAAGAAATACTTACCTCATTGAGTCAAGGTAGGGGCTGCCATGGGGTAGGGGCAGTGGTATATGGGAGTACTATGTCACAACATCCTAAGTTTACCTTCACATCATAGCTGGATTAAGTTCTAGCCCTGTGAGATGGAAAAGAAGATGGGTTATTGGGCTTCATGCCTAGCCTTGTAAGCATTATAGGATGGAAGGAAGCTGGATGCCCTCCTGAAAGATATGCCATAATTCAGCCACGACTTACTGGATCTAAAGACTGCTTACATGGAAGGAAGCAATAATTCATTTGATAGCAGGATTTATTGGATGAAAATCTTTGGCCTGAGCAATGCAAATCAAACTGGATAGTCATAGCTGTCTTTAGTCACTTTAAAATCCGTGAATCCTGGAGGCTGATTCAGCTTGTGTTTGGTGAGATTGTTTTAATTTTCTTATCTTTATGACCTGCTGAAATAAGACCTTAGGGACTGACATCTTGAGCTGAAGGTATTTTAAAGATTGTGTTACATCTGTTTAGGAGCAAAGATTTATCTCACTGTCTTTACCTAAAATTCCCTCTCTTCAGTGATGTATCTGAAAGGATTGGTAATGGTAACAATATGTATCTGTTTAGAGTCTAAATGAAGATATCCAAAGCCAAACTATGTCCCATTTGAAGCCAAGTTACACAGAGTAAAAGTAGCAGAAGATGGGCTCCTTATAATGTCAGTCTCTCTAGTTATTCAGGAGTGATACGGCTGCTGTGGGATTCTCACTCTTCCACAATGGGGTTTATTTAGTATCAGAGGTGAGTTACAGCGAAGATACTTTCCACATACTCTTTTGCAAGCACAAGATCAGTTAAGCCATTAAGATGGCAAACAATGGCAAGACCATCACGTGGACATCCTCATGGGGGGTCCATCTGCCTGCCCAACTGGAAAGTTAACTACAAACAAGCAATAGTAGGCTGCTAAAATGCAGCTTCAGGTTAACAGACATGAGTTACAGTTCTCTTAAATTCAGAGGATCCTTTGCCTGGAAAAGGAAAACTACAAAAAAAAAAAAAAAAGGTTTTATTTCTTACCTTTCAGAAAACAATAATTTGAGTTTGTTTACAAATAGTTTTACTTAAATCTAGTTTAGATGCTTATGAGGAAAAAAAAAAAAAACCCTGAAAAATAAAACCTGAAACATTTGTGTTTTGAAATCAACAAAGCGTTTCAGTCTATTCAGGAGAATTCTCATTTTGAGAAAAAAGCCCCACACTGATGATTTACAATTTTGACCTAAACTGATATTTTCATTTTGCCAGTTTTTAAAAAATAATGGTAGATAAAAGAAGGTGAAGAGTGTGTAATAAGGCTGACTGAGCAGCATGAAAATGAGAGGAAAAATAAAAAATAAGGCTTGTCTTGAGGAAATCCAGCTTGCTTGAAAGGCAAAGCCGAGCTGGGGGAGAGTTCACTGGGTAAAGCAGTCACTGCTGAACAAAGAGCTCCTTGGGCCAAGGAAGTGAAAGGGTGTGAGTTGACTCTAGTCTTCTATAAGTGCAAGGCAGTGAATCCAACCAGACACGCGCTGATGTGTATCATTAGGTAAGAATAAGCACATAAATAGCCTGCTTGTGTTTATTTTCATTTGCTTTGAATTTTTGCTGCATTTGCTAATACTCTGCTTGATTGAAAAATACAGTATTGGTAAGAGGATCTTGAAGAGAGAAAAAAGCGTATCTTGTTTGACCTTCACATGGTAATCAATAAAAACCAGGGCATATACAGATCCATATGAAAAATGGAAGATCTGCACTAACAAGGAATAGGTGCCGCTGTGGAATTCAGTAAGGAGATGAGAAGGGCAATTAGTTCTATAACCATGATGCTTTACTAAAAGCGTATTTAAAATATTTATGTAAACGGGTAGTTGCTTAGATCCCCTCATTTTCCACAGTGACCTCCCAGCACTACTGGTTCCTGGTACATGCATGGAATAAAAATGGATATAGCCTTGAGCTGCCATCAGTTGCCATTACACTTGGAGAACTGGCATTTGCTTTGCAAAACAAAAACAACATTGCAGTGCCCTTAGTTTAAAATTACCCTTATAAGCATTGTACTGTGCTTAGGTTGGAAAAGGTAGAAAGGCTCCTTTTGAATTCTGTCTTCTCTTGCTGTGTATGGGTTTTCGTCCCTGGTGGTGGAGTGTTGGTAGGTCTGTGAATCAGGTCAGAAGGGCCTCTTTTCCTGTCAATGGAAGGAGAATCCCACTGGGAGTGACTGAACAAGTTTAGTCTTCTGGCTGTGGTGCAAGCCGTGTCATTAGTGTTTGCTTCTTCCATGGCATATCCTGAACCAGCCATTCCGAAATAAGACATGATACTTTTTATAGGAACAAAGTCTCTGAACCTTAGAGGAGAAAGATAAAAATAACTCTTCCTTACCTGCAAATCCTATTTGCATTGTATAACCATAACTGCACTTGCTTACTAGATGTCCTGCATGAAACAGAGCTTTCTTCTCTCTCCTCTCAGCTGGAGTGGTAACTTCAACACAAATCCTTTTCTGTGAAGCATCCCGTCTCCAGGGTGAGCAGGGTGGAAGACAAGGGTCGTGTTTAAGGAACGTCCATGTAACAGTGAACCTTCTCCTTTCATCCAAAGGGTTGGACCTGCTGCTATTGCATGTGGACTTGTGAATTTAGTCCAACACAAATAAAATCTGTCTGCTAGTTAGACAAATGGATCTATCTTTCATGGAGATCAACTTCCCCAATTCCTTCTTTGAAACCATTTACATTTTATTCTCCATAATACTGTATGATACTGAACTCTATAATGTAATTAGACATTAAGTGAAAGAGTGCTTTCATTTTATTTTATAAGAATCTGCTGCCAAGATTGGGTACCCTGTTGCTTGATGAAGCGTTGAGTGTCCAAGCCTTTAGTTGTCTCTTCCATACCTGGCTTTGGCTCTGGGGGTTGTACTTTAGCAAACTACTCAGACTCTCCCTGACTCAGTTTCCCAAAAGAAAATGGAGATAGTAGCACCTCCACACACCAAAGAAAAACTTGGTGTTTTACTGTGAGGAGGTATAAGCTGGATGAGTGCATGACTCTTAACTATGAAGAACTTTAATATATGCAAGGCACGTGCTCACTGATCCACTTAATAAACCCAAATTATATACCAATGACAATGGATCTTAAGTCAGATTTAAAGTTTTTCGATTTCCTAAGCACTTTGCTGCTGCTTTCTGGCATAAAGACTATAACAGGGGAGAAGAAAGGAGGGAGAACTGGAATGGGTTTCTAACTAAAAGCTGAGGTGAGAGCCCTTTGCTGTGCTGCCATAAAGAGTACACATGCAAACCTCAGTGCCTGTGGGGGGGCTCTGCCCTCAAGGGTCCTCTTGTTCCTGCCATGAGGCAATAATTGCAGCAGAGGAAAGACATAAATGTCTGGAAGCTGTGACTGCCTTAGATGGCACAGGTTAATTTGGAGATGGTGATGGTGCTGAGGTGGATCTCTGTGCAAGCTCTCTGACAGGAGTCAGCCAAAACCACTGAATCCCACGTTAAGGTGTTTATGTGCTTCACTGAGCAGATGCTACTCTGAGTATGTCCATGGCAGCATTTCCTCAGAAGCTCAGCTCTGAACACCTTAGTGAGTGCTAACTGAGTGTGCAAGTCAGGTTTTCTTCATATGTAAGGAGTGTGAAAAATGCTTAATAAACCAACTGGCTGGGTGATCTGGAAAGAAATACAAAATATAGGACAAATCAGTTAAGACATACACAACCTAAAAGGTAAACTCTGCACTAGTGAGGGGAGTGATACATGAGTCTGTTAAAATGGTCATCTCCATCATAGCAAAGTGGCTTTTCACATATCCTGATGCAGCTGGAGTCAGTATCAAAAGTCCCATTGCCTGCAATAATTCTGGGATGGTGCTCGAAAGACTAATGCTACATTGCTTTAGCCTGTCTCTTTTAGCTTTACATTACAATAGTGTCATATTATATAGAGGAAGAAATGATCTCATTTGCGCACTTAGAGAAAAATAGCTGAAGTTAATTGGCCTATTAAACAATTAATTCAATAAGTGGGTGTTAGACACTAACATTCAGGTTATATGAGGTAAATTGTCTAAAGCATAAACAGAAACTATGGTCCAAAATAAGAGTTGATGCACAGGCACTCCAAGAGTGAGGGATGGCGTGGAAAGAGTACAGGTTTAGAGAGACCTCTAGCGTTCCTCAGCAAAAAAAAGGATATTACACAATGGTGTTCTTTTAGAATCAAAAGTACTCAGCATAACCAGACTGTCAGCTCTATTAAATCTCAGTTAGCATTTCCAGGATGTTCTTAATACAATACATTAAAAACATTGCTAGCTATACATTCTCAAGTATATAAATATTAGCCAAAACTCACATTTCTGCTGCACTGGATAAACAACACTGATGATCTAAAGCTGTTTTATCAGAGTAGTCTAAAGTGGCCGTAGGGTACCAGAGAATCAGACATACATCTTTTCAAGTAGTTCTTCCATTTAATGCAAGATCTCAACATGAATACATTATTATGGCTTGTTTCTTTTAGCATGCCATCAAATTATTGTCTTGCTAGGTGTGGAGTCTTTTCAGTTCAAATAATTGCAGTATCATAAGGATTATAAAAAACATTTCTCAAAGTGTTTAATTTTTAAATGGTAAGTTTGCATGCTTTTAAGATAGCTAAAAGGCATGATCTTCATCCTGCCTGTAAATATGAACAGTTTTCTGTGTGTGCAGTTTATCTTACGGCATTAAAACTTGCATATTTAACTATTCTATAGGCTTAATTGAAGGCTACCAGGACCACCTTGCTCTGCTTGACAATAATCAATGTCTGTGTTGGTGATTTTCAGAATTTATCCACCTCCTAGAGTTCTGTGGTGTAAAATAAAGGTCTGATGTTAGGCAAACTTTGGAAATGTGTATGAAAAGGGACATATATGTGTATAGAAGAAAGTCATATTACAGTGATCAACATGTTCTTTCATGTTCAGAAGATAACAAAGAAAAATCTAGATAATTATTAAAAATGCACAAGTGATATTGACCTCAAAACACATTGTTTCTCTTGGCCCTTGTTTATCCCACTAAGCTGACAGGGAGAGAGCAGAGGAGGTCTAGCTGAAGGAAGAGGACCCCTCAAGAAAGCTTTCCTTTGGGCTCTGTTACAAATGTGCTCTGTTGTGGAGTACAAGGGTCTTATAAACATGGACCAGTGTCTCTTCCTGCTCAGTGCAGTCTGTGAGCAGTGGTGCCCTTCTTGTTGTGTTCTCTTTGCTCTTGAGGTTGCATTGTGGATCTCCTGGTGTGAGAAGATGCTTCCATGTTTGCCTGGGCATTCACTTGCTGAGAACAGCTGGCTAGAAGAGATTAGGCTGGCTTTCCTATCGGTACAAACTGTATCTTGATAGCTTCATATTGCTGAGAGCGATATGCTGAGAGCCTACCAAACCCCTTGTAAAATGGATAGAGGAGGAGGAGGAGGTAAGGAGTGTCTTAACAGCAAACAGCTCTCCAGGACTCTGTTTAGGACTGGCTGTTGGTTTTCAGCCCCAGTAATCTCTGCTGATTCACTTGCTCCCACAACTGAGGTTTCAGATGATTACTAAAAAACCCTTCAGGTCAGCAGAGTTCCTCTGCTATTCATGTTCTGTAGGCTTGAACAAATGCTTGGCTGACCATCCCAGTTGACCATCCTCATTTTAAAATAAAGTCAGTTAATTCAATCTGAAGGTGAAAAATCCCCTTGTGCTCTAACTCCTTGCTTCTGTGGATACCCTGAGGATTTGTTTCTTATCCTTCAGAGATAACTGCATTTAAATAAATCACTGAACAGGAATAAAACTTGGTTATGATGCAGTTCCAGGGGATTTTCTTAACTCCCTGCTGCCTGGCTGTTCTGCTTCCTTAGAAATGTACAAGTATTATAATCATTGAGAGAAGATCTTCTATTAGGAAGAAAGAGAATGTCTTCCTGATATTTTCAATAGGCAATTGGCATGTCTTGGAAAATGAAGGTGGGTTTGTTTGTATCACCCAATGGTGATGTTACAGAACAAGGGTTTGATGATTGCCCAAGTTCAAAAAGTGATGAAGCTCAGCTGAAAACAAGCCAGAAACAGAGACAGAAAGAATGAGCTGGGGAACAGTGAGGAGCTATTGCTACTCCTGAAATGAAATTCCATCCAACAAATCTGGCTATTTAATTTTCTATGGATGTGTTTTGTTGTGGTGTTTTGCTTTTTGGTTTTTTGGGTTTTTTGATCTTGAGATCTCTCCTGTTCTTTTCCATTTACGGCTTTTGTTCTTTTTCTGCAGGTCTAGAATTTGTTAAGAAGTATTCAGCAGTGGATGATGGTTCATGGACAAGAAGTCACGTTGCATTTCCAAACCAGGTATCTGTCATATCTGTCATATGTCTCAATAACTCCAGCCTTCTGATGTTCTGTGCTTTTAAATATACTATTTTTAGTAGGTGAACAAACAATTGCAAAGAAGTGTTCTAGAGAAGAATGAGTTGAGGGTCTTTTCGTTTTCTTCTCTCAGATGCTTCTGGTGGGTTAATAACTCCATCTACAGTTCATCACTGAAATAGTTCCAGAAGCATTGGAAATAGGAGTCTGAAGCACATCACTAATGAGATAAAACCCTAATTATGTTCAGATTTTAAACAATGGACTAAGTGAGGAGAATACACTTGTGTAAGGGTAAAAGTGCAAAATTTTTATGTGTTTTGCTGAAACTGCTTTCTCCATGGCATGGAGTAGACAGAGTGTAAGCACACAAGTCAAAAACTCTTCTGCAGTGGGTGGTGGTTGGTTTCCATTTTGGTGTTGGAGACTTCAGAGCCTGTGGGCAAATGTCAGTGGGAAAGGTGCTAATGGACTTTCTCTGGGTGGGCTAGTAACGCCCTGAGACCATGCTCAGAATGGGCAAAATGAGCAGATCTTATCCCAAAGTCCAAGGACAAAGTTGGAGGGGAAGAGAGTGAAAAAAGCTACGATCAGCTGCAGACAGATACACATCTGCTTCCCCCATGGTTTGAGCTGGCCAGACCAGGCAGTTTCCTTCTGGTGGCGTTTCAGCTGGCTGGTGGCTGGCCTGGCCCGTGGCTCCCAGGCTGGACCTCCATCACAGCCAGCCGCTGTGGGATCTGCAGAAGAGACTTGTCTGGACTTGATGTGCTGATACAGCTCCAAGCGCTTAGGCCAGTAAAAGATGATCAACAGAGTTTCTGATAAGGGGCAGGGATATTCCCATCTTACAAAGGAATCAGCTTTTGCAGATTATTCTTTTGCTTTTATCAGTGTTGTTTTTGGCAGTAGACCTGGGTAGTGTTGAACAAACATACAGTCCTCACATGTGAACTACAAATGTGGTCTGGGTTGAGCATTTTTATGTAAGTGTGCTTATCTGTTTGTGACCTACTTTGTCACATCCAGAATAGATACATAATAAAAATTACTAATGTGTACTAGCATGAATAAAGAGACAGCAGTAATGAACTCCAGAAAGAAGTTTAACTACTGATCAGTTATTGCTATGCCTGAGGTTATAAAATTGGTGGGCATCAGTTTTAGTGTGTGTGTCCACACGTGGGCAGATGTATTAAAACAGCTCTGCTTTCAGAGGGGCTTAATCTTTGCAGCTTTCACCCCCTTCTTTGGAAGCTGTGGGAACTCTGTGCTTCTGAGATCGTTGTTTTGTAGGAATCTAAATAGGCATTCTGCTACAGTAATTACTTCTGGTTCCTACATAATTCTTTTTTTAAAATTTATCAGTCAAACCAGCTCTAATTAACAGTTAAGTAGTAGGTGAGATGCTTAAAAAAAATCGCTGTTAACAAAATAAAGAGGACAGAAACACACAAACGGTTTTCTAAGCCCAAAAAAAAGGAAGAAATAGAGCCAGGATGTCATCGTACTCATGTGGTATTTTTTAGCATGTTACATAAATATAAATACATTCTCTGCCACAGTAGGATTTTGTGATATGTGCCGTATGATAGTTGTGGAGGTTAGACAACTGTAAAAGCCATGGCCCAATGCCTTTCATCTTTGTGGGTGGTGGCACCATCTTCTTCCTGAGTGGTTGTCATTCAACATTGTTTGCTGGCAACTTTGGCAAAATCTTATGAAAAATAACTCTGAACAGTATTTGAACTAGGCATTTAAGTAAATAATGGCGTTTATTCTCAATGATCATGATAGCTAAACATTTTTTTGTGAATAATTTTTTTCTTAGTGTTATTTGCTCTTGAAATTGCTGGGAATTATATTCTAGTGACATCTGCTAACACTGTTGCTCTTAACATGTAATTAAGAAGGGAAAAAAAGAAAACAGAAAACAAAAGCCTGTGCCAATCTAAATGTGCTTGAAAGGTGCCAGATTGATAACTCTGGAGAATTGAGTCCTCTGTTTATCCTCTGAATTAGTGCAGCAAAATCAATGGCAGCATAAACTTGCTCATGTCACCCTGAAATGTCTTGTGCTCACTCAGCTGTGAGGGCTGCCTGGGCTTCGTTTCTCCAGCAGTCCTTAGGATCCCAGTAGGAATGGTATGAAGGATGCTTTGCTGTGGTGGAAGGACTGTACTGAGAACACTAAACTCATTTCAAATAAATTTCTGACCATTCATCTGAGGTCAAACTTTTGGTTGTACTTTGCAGTTCCAGCACAGATTACAAATGGTGATTTTGTATTAAAAGGCTTTATAGTGCATTTCCAGTCTCTTAGCTATCTAATCCCCTGGTGTGTTTTATTTAATGCATAAACTTCCATTGACATGACAGAGCCAGAGGCATTACAATCTATCATGTCAAGACTTCATACATTAACAGTTCTTGTTAGCACGCATTGGCACAATACACTGTAATAGTTCTGAATTATGCTAATGATCCATGGATAATGGGTCGCAAGGAGATTTTTGAACTGTACCTTTAAACCAATGCCACAGTGCTTTTAGGATGTGTCAAAGTGCATGGAGGCTTGGCACTATAACATGCTTTAATGCATCTTCAGAGCACCTTATCTTGTATGCTCTGCTTTAATTGAGATTAAATGGCTTTGAAGGACCTAGCACAATTTCAAGGACAATGCAATATCTCATATTCTCAGTGAAAGGTTTGTAATGTATTTCCTTAAAACCAAGACAAATATTCCATACAAACACATTACACCAAACTGATGTTAAAGGTCTGTCTCAAACTTAGAGAAGCCAACACAATTTGAATTAAAAGCACAGTGTTATATTCTGAGACTATGACTAGGATGGGCTGAGGGAATTGCGTAGGACCTTGGGTTCTGCAAGAGCACTAGTTAGCAGAGTAGCAAGAAAAGCAACACTTTTTTAAAGGAAAGTAGAAGTACCTAGATCCTGTTGAAAGTCAGATGGAGTTTGTGCCAGGGCAGGCTTGTGAGAGTATTCTTCTGGGGGTACAAACGTGGAATTCTTTGCACCGTGTCAAGGCAGGAGCAAAGCCATCCTGAGAGTCTGGTTTAGTTTGTCTTTACTACATTCCTGTAATAACGGTTTAAGAAAATATAAATAGGTGTCATCTGAAAAGAGAAATGACAAAAAAATAGAAGCCTCCTCCTTTTTTTTTTTTTTTCTGTAACTTCAGTTTAATACTTAGCATTTTATTTAGTTGCAAACTTGTCCTCTCTGCCTTGCTTCAATGGTGATATAAAGGTTCTGCAGTATCCTGGAAGGTGTTGTATTCCAATAATGATAACTGTGTAGTTTCATGACCCTCCTGAGCTTACATTTGAGGACTCATTGGAAAAACTGCCATCATATCACAAGGATGTGAAGTGTAATACTGCCAATTTTTTGAATTATTCATTAGTCAGAAGGAAAAAGAAGCAACAAAGACACAGGCTGCTTCTTTTTATTTATGGTTTTACTACTCTTCGTATTTTTTAGGTGAAGGGAATACAATTCTTCCATCTTTTCCACAACATCTCAAAAAGAAAAGAAAAGGTGTATGCTTGAAAAGTTGGGATTTCTGGGAATACATTTTCCTCTTTCAACTCGTATTTTAACATAAGGTAAAACATTTTTTTGACAAGGTAAGTAGAGTAAACAAAGATCAGTGAGAAAGCAGAAATTATTGAAGTACTGGAAAAACTGCTGCAGGCTACTTTTTCACACATTGCTGCTCAAGTCAGGATTATGCTATGACAGTTCTAACTCTCCTGCTGACATCCTTATAGACTCTATTACATTATTTACTTCTTGTAAAATAACATTCTATTACAGCTCCTTCATGTCCTGCTGCTATTCTAAGTTCAAGGGGAAGAAATTCTGCTCAACCATAATTCCTTGCTTCCAGCTCGTTAATACAGCTCCAAGGAGGTCATTATTAAAGACTGATATGCAGCCTCTGTTTCATGCCCCATTTTCTGTTGCAGTAACAACTGTATTTCTCAGGTGTTGGTCTTCACTTAAATCAACAGCACTGCATAAGATGCATTAGCCTGTGTCTTGAAGTATCAGATGAAGCACACCCCACCCTGTGCTGGAGATGTAATGTCATTTTTATATCTGTAAGGAGGAACGCTTTCAGATATTTCTCTTGCTTTTTCATTGCAGGGAAAAATGAAGCCAGGCATGCAATCATACCTGATTTCAAAAGAAAAAGAATTGATTCTCAGTAGACTTGCCAGGAACATCTGTGGATAAACCAGGGTTAACAGCAGACAGGTTACTGGAACACTGTCTGAAAATTGGCTGAGGTCTCTTTCTCAGTGTCAGGAGGTAATCAAACACATATCACCAAGTCCCACATAAGGAGTCTGTTGAAACTTGTTTTCTGGGAAGGCATACTTATTAGGACCCAGAAAATTAATTTGCCTACTGTCTCTGAATTCTCACTGTAAGTCCAGTTAGCAACTAGGTGTACCACTAGCAAAATATTCCTGCACTACAGTAGACTGGTCCCAAAGCACCAGCCTTTGAAAAGTAGTACTTTCATGACTGCCTGAAATCACCCTGGCAAGTCAATCATCAGCCCTGCTGCTTGCAGTGTGAATCTTGAAAGCAGCACTCGACACTTGAAGAACTGGCATCAAACCAAACAGCAGTGACCACATGCTTCGAGATGGTCAGAGGACAGGGAACCCCTGGCACAACAAACACTGTCTGAGCAGTGAGCTTCATCGGCTTTCAAAACCTGTTTGGATCCTCCCTAGTTTCATCAGTAATTATCTAATTATCCAGTCCTTGGGAAGAGATGCCTAATAAACTTCATAGCAAAAAGTGAATCATATGTGCTTTTTCTTCAAGGCAAACAGTGAAACAGCTGGCAAATCACCACCAGCTGCTGTAGCATTTCGTTATGTATGTGGTGGGTCCTGGTAAAAGCACTGCAGGTCATTTGGCCGTTGATCACTGAAGGACTGTTTGGGAATTAAAGGTGATTTTTGCCACTTGCCTCTACCTGAACCAGGAATTCAGTCACTGTCTCTATTACTTTCACAGTTTGCTACACAGCTTAGAGTTATGGCACTGAAATTGGGGTTAGTTTCATACATGAGTATGTTGTGTCAGAAGCTGGTGATTGTTAACTCTTCATGGTAATGGACACAGCTAATTAAATATCTCATTCATCATGTGAAGAGTCTGTGATGATCCCTCACAAAACCAAGAGGTGAGAGTGGCAGGAAGTCTGATTTAGAGTGTGGTTACTAATTCTACTGGAGTCATCCAACAGGATAGATAATTGCTGTTTCTTTCAGGTATGGCACTATTGATCAATCCGAAAGAATTTTTTTGATTTGAAGGGAGTTTGGGACAGACTCCCATTATTTTGCTTCACAACTTTCTCAGTGAGTTACGGAGTCCCTGGATGTGTCACACAGGCACTGGTACAGGCCACGTATTTATTACTGGCAAAGATTTTTCTGCTTTTTAGCAGTCTGTGTGTTAGTGCCGCAGATTTTCTTTTCCCTTAGGTGTGAAAGATGGTCTGCTCCTTCATCTCCTTATTTCTCTGTCTCTCCAGTCTGACCTGCTTTTTCTGTAAGAAGGGTTGATTCTTCTCTGGGAAGCACATTTTGAAAGAATTTCAGTAAAAATACCATTAATATCTGACCAGCTGTTAAAGTAATTTAGTTCAAGTGCCCGTGGAATTTTTTTAAGATCCAGTATCCTAGCTGAGTTTGCACTGGTAATTCAGTCTCTGAACCAGGGAGTCATTATGTTTATCTGTTTGGGTTTGGGGTTTCTTACCACCAATTACTGCTATCAAAATATGTTAAATTAGCTGTGTTCTAGGAAAGCAGATAATTTCACTGTAGACTGGTAAATATCCGATTATAAATGAAGCTACCTTTTATTTATTGCAAAAGCTAGCATATTCATCAGCATGCCTAATTAAAATTTAACAATTAATAAGCAGTGGCAAACCCTGTATGAAGGTCAGTAGCAACCTAAGCAAACTTATCAAAAATGCAAAGGGGTTTAGAGTTTTTAAAAAGTTCATTCTGTCCTTAATTAACAGATCTAATTACAGCTCTGCCATAGCAAAATGCAAAATGATCTCTTCAAAAGACAAGAAGTCATGGGTTTAATAGTGCAGATAACCTTCTTCTTCAGTACATACCGACCCAAGTGTAGAAGGGAATTTTACCAAGCAGTCAACAGAGTTGATTGGATGGCTTTGACAGAAATTAAAGCTAAGCAATACGTAGAAATCCCCAAACAACAAAGGAATTGAGAGGGAATAAAAACTCTTTTGTGTCTTGGGATTTGAAATAACACCAAGTCAAGACTTTGGATAATCTCCTTTCTTAGCAAGTTGTCAATGTATTTATTCTGTGACCTTTGCTGGTTAGTTTTGAATAACACTTCTATTCTATAGACTGCATGTGTTTAATTATCACCTCGCTGAACCAAAATGGACAGTGCAAAAATCAAGGATACTCTCGCATAGTAGAGCTAAATACAATAGAGCGAAACACTTAAAATTCCCGCAGTTTATAGTCAGCATTTAGGAGCTGAAGAGCGATTTTCCAAGTTTCACTGAAGGGTTTAGTTATGCTTTACTTCTTAAAGAAGACTAAAAAAGAAACTGAACATTATGGCCAGAGTTTTGCAGGAAGAGTCTGGAGATGAACAGAATTGGGTTCATCAGTAAGCGAATTAAATCTTCTTGGCTGATTTATGTGGGCAAGGGTCATTACATGTGGGTAATATAAAGTGGCTGAATGAAAAATTAGACTGCTTAAAATTAATAATATATAGCTGAAAGGAATTGTTACTATTCATCTTTACGTTTGGATTAGCAGAACGAACACCAGTATGTGAGGCAAGATCTCTTCAGGGAAACCTGACCTATGTGAATATCCTTATTGTTCCCCTTCATACCCTGCCAGTGACAAAGTGAATGTAGACCTAGAGAACATAGATACATAAAGTAGAAACAATTGAATTTCAGAAATTATCTTGGAGAGGCTCAAAAACACAAGAGCCATATTCGTCTTGTACTGGAAACTAAGTGCATCATAACAAATTTTTCAACCAAAAGGCTCATTAAATGCAATGTTAAAACAGAGAGTCTGTTCTGAGCAATTGCCATGAATTGTCCTCTAGCTCTACAGCTGCACTATCATGACCTGAATTAATTTCATGTGGCATGATAATTTTCTGTTGGCTACAGGAGGAAAAAAAATGAAGCCCACTCAGAATGATGAGCATTTTAAGACTTCTCTTTAATTCCTTTTCTTAAAAAGAACATAATCATTTGTTTTTAGACCACCTGGCTTGAACCGATAGGAAGCATCAAGCATCAATAACATGTCATACTAATGTCATGACATACTAATCATGCTAGTCCTGTGGTATGTATTTGAAAGCAGAAATGGTGACGCTTTTAAATGGAACAGACATACTCTTTTCTGCTCAAAGGAGCCAGGCATCCTGTGTGGCCGTGACTTGATCCTCACCTCACCTTTAAGGAAAATTAGAGTGATCTGTCTAAAATGGGGGTGCTCAAAAGAGTGTTATCTGCTATTTGGTCCTTCTTTGCATCCTACCTCAGGAGAGACAAAACCAGTCCTGCTGTGTTGCTTAAAAATACAGATAGTAGGAAACACATACCACATTGTCGCATTCCTTTCTTTGGTGGCACTTGCTTTAAGATAAGAAATGAACATAATTACTTGAGTTTTGCTGATGGGAAGTGAAATATAAGAGGTAGGCATTATTACTGTTACTGTTATTATTATTGAAGTAGCAGGAAGTGCAGTGCTATAAAAACTCTTCTAAGCCGTCACTCCCTCTTACAGACCATTAAAGGTTCACTTCACACTTGTATCTCTTTCTTCCAGGCTGAATCCTGAATCATTAATTTTGCACTTGACGTTCCTAAAAGAAATCTTTTTTGAAGCAAAACGTTCTCTTGATGTCTGAATGCACCCTGAAGATGTTAATCACCAGAGCTGTAAATCCAAGACAAAAAGCCATCCAGGTACCTTGAATTTATTGAGACTTGAAAGAAGTGAGATGAGATGATTTTTGTTTTATTTTCCAGCACCATACAAGGTCCAAGCTTTAGACAATATCCTTTAGAAATAGGAATGAGAGTAAGCAAAATTGTTAAAAATAATATATCTCCCATGACACTGTATGAAAGGGTGACAAATTAGATCCAAGAGCAAAAAGAACCAAACCAAACCCTTCCTGCCTCCCTTGCCAAACTCTGTCGGTTTACAAATCAAGTAGCTTTAACGATAGAAGTTGAGAGAAACTTAAGAGATTTGCCAGTAGAGGCAAGTCCAATGTTTAGGTTGTGCAGGTAAGATACTTCTAATGAAGAGACAATTATTTTTTTTATTCTACCTACCTCTATAAATTTTCTTTTTCTATTCTCTTTCTCCCTTTCTCTTCCCTTTTTCCCTTCTGTTTTCCTTTTCCCCCTCTTCTTCCCTTTCTTTTCCAACAGACATTTCTCTGCCAGTGCTTTACCAAAATACAAAATAAATTCAGGGATCTTAAAATGTCCCTTAATATTTTATTTGGAAGACATACCCCTTCCCTGTATGCAGATATTCTTCCCAAAGGAGTTTCTCATTCTCTTCTAAGAAAGCAATGTGAAAGTAAGCAAGTGATTTTTTTATTTCCAGCCTTCTGTGAAGCTTTTTCTTACTCCTTTCTTTCAAAATTATGAATTTTGCTTAACTGTTAACAAATGAAGACCACCCTTCTCAAATATTCTCAGGCTCAGAAATTCTGAATATCTCATGCATTATTGCCCTCTAGTGTTACTACAGAATGTATGTAGAAGTTTCCATCTGTAAAATTGAACAACAAATGCATATTTCAAAGAGACAGGGACAGATCTGAACTTGAGGAGGGAGATCTGTGAAAACAGGCATTTTGCAACCCCTTGATTTTGGTTGGGTCAGTTGTCTAAAGTCTTTCCTAAGAACCACTGCTTTGAGCATTCGTTCCCATACAAAGGGAGTGGGGGGGAGCACAGGGATCGGTACTTACTCTCCACATCTCTATTCATACTACAAAGAGGATGCCACTGGTGTCATATGGGAATTTTGATCTAATCCCAGTTTTCCTGTGGCTCAAAATTTCTCAGGGAGTTTAAAATGCTTGGTTTATCGATGGGATGATATAAAGAAGATAAATAAACATGGCAGAGTAAGCTCAAAACAGGGCTGTTATAGAATGGTATGAACAAATTGGAATGTGACCTGTGAATCGTGTCTGGTTCATGAGACTTAAATGTGCATCACAGAATGGAAAAAAAAGTAAATAATTATAATTTTCTGTGTAAATGTACCAAGGCTTTCCAATTTCCAGGGAATCTTACACGTTTAAATTGGAAGAATATTACTACTTCTCAATTCTTTCCTATGTCTAAAACAAATTCTTGATGAAAAAGTCCTAGACTGTGACAGAGTGTGGATCCAGTTCTGCCCTAATGCTAAGAGTTCATATTCTAGATTTCTAGATTTCCTGCATGGCATTGCTTCCAGTGCTTCATTTTTCCCATCTAAAAAAAAGGATGTTGAAATATTTCTCTTACATAGAGTTCTTTCTGTAGCTGAAAATGGTCCATCAGAGCTGGAGTTTTACTAGATAATATCCAGACTTCCTCTGAAAGCTCTACATATAAATTATGAGATTTTTTTTTTAATTCTCTCCAAAACTCACAATAGCTTTTCAGAAAAGTTCTCTAAGCTTCCAGAAAGTTTTGAGACCAAATGGGCAGGTAAATGCACTTTCCTCAAACCATGCATAATATTCATTTTGCTGTCATTTAGGGGGTACTTTGAAGGAAAAATCCAGAGGACTCAAGTCAAGAGTCACAAAGTGATCCATGCAAAGTATAGCTTCCAGGTCTCTCTCTGGTGCTTCCCTCTTGTGCTCATGTGCGACCTCACTTGCACCACTGGAAATTATTTTGCTGGGAACTTGCTGATGAAATCCTGCAAAGAACTCTTTGCTCTTTTCTTATTCAAAATCCTGAAACCCCCAACACAAGATGAATCATGACATCGTAGCTGATTACGGACAAGAAAGATTACTGTGGGTTTTGCATATCCATGGTGGGCATTAATCTTATCTCATACTGGTTTTACATCTGTGAACTGCAGTCAACTTCAATGACATAATGTGATGTATTCTAATAAAAGGAACATAATCAGAGTGATGTTAAATATCCCAGTGCATTTTGTGATCTAGTTATCTGTTGCTTTAAATGTGCAAGAGGTCTGTTCTATATGTTCTTTTGCCAGCCACTTAAAGGCACTGATGGTTAGCCTTAAAGTCATTTGGGCATTTGCCGTGCTCGGTACCTCCTGCAATTTTCAAAACAGCCAAAACTCTTCTGGATTTAAAGGATTTTGACAGGAGTGAGATACTAATTTTTTATTTTTTTTTTTTTTTAATTTAAACTGTCAATAGCCATTTACCTACATCTTCAGAAATTAAATACTTTTCAAAATGGGACCCTTATCCCTTTCTGAGAAGGGCAGAGACCATGGCATCAAAGTCTTGGGTGTGTTACGTGGCACTTTAAAAACACACTTTTCCAACATTTTAACATGTCTCCTTGACCTGCCTGCAAGTAGTTAGCATTCAGATAACTTGGAGAGGGTGATTTAACATCTGATCTTGAACAAGACACTATTTTTCTAAAAGATTGCAAATGTCTCTAACATTTCATGCTCTGAAGCTCATTTTTTTAATGATGCTCATAACTAGATTTTTATGGTGAATCTTTATGATTCAGAGAAATCAAATCTCAGAGTGATTTGTGTCCCCCCTTAGCTATAGTTATAGCTTTATAGTAATCTTAGGACGTGCACTAGTTGTTTTTTATATTCAAGGCCCGTTAAAGGATTTATATGTGAAGCTAAATGGGTAAATTCACTGCGGGTTGCACAGTTTCCTAATACATCATGAAGCCAATTGTCTTCGTGCATGCAGCTGAAGTGAGAGGATTTCCAGAGAGGAGTTCCACTAGAGTCTGGGGAGGCTTCTGAGCAGCAGCCAAAGCATCTGAGGATTTACTTCCTTGCCCACAGCAACTGCAGCCATCACAGTTGTAAACACTTGTCTCCATAGCGGAACCTGTCAGGGTAAGCACAGCACAGAGGCATGTGGCATAGCTCTCCCTATGTGTGAAACACTCCACACAACCCAAAAAAATACACAAACAGCGTGGAAATAATCTCAGGCTATTCAGTTTGTGTTCAAGCAGCACAGCTGTACTGGCTGATACCAGTGAAACTCCAGCTCTGGCCTCTGAGCAGAGGAACTGAACGTGATGCATAAGGTACCTTCACCTGCTGGCTCCAGGACTCGGCTGCCTTTGGGCCGTGACTGAAGTGGTTGCTCTCTAGATTTGCCCTTGTGCCAGTCACAGTAGTAGTATACATAAGGAACATTGCACTCGTACCTGTAATTTGAAGTTGACACAAACAGGATGGGTTTTGTGGTCAGAATTGCAAGGGTCGTTTAATTTTGAGGGGATTTATTCCTTAATTTTTGCTCAAGCAACCCAGACTGGAAGGTAGGCTCCTGAAGAATGCAAGAAAATTCTTTGGGGTTCAGAAAACCTGCAGGTCGTCACCTGCACCTGCCCATCCCTGTGTTTTGTCCCTCCTTCTGGTCATAAATGGAGCCATGGATAGTGGTCCCTTCATCCTCATCAGATCTGTTCCCTGCATGCAAAAACAATTTCCAGGGTCTTTTTATTCTTGTTAGTCCTGTAGAATCAATGGAGCAGTAGGGAAGTAGTTTGGATTATTTTTTCTCTCTTACATTAACAATAGACTTTTAACTAAGACACCACTTCAGAAGAGCAGTAATGAAATGCAAAAGTCAAGGAGAACACAGCTGTGACTTTCAGAGTTTGCAGGGCTGTCAGCAAGAAAAAAATGTATCTTTACCTGTAAAGTGGGCAAATTTATTCTGTAAGACTTTGAGAGAAAATAAATTTGGAACTTCACAATGCTATTTATTCAGAATCACTTTTCAGCATATAACCACTTCTTAAGGTTCTCATAATAGTCAGTAGGAATCTCATAAGCATCTCAATGCACCTTACATTCTTACCTGTGTCAAGAGTCAGCAACCAAGTTTATAACAAGACCTGTCTTCTTTTATTTTGCTGGAGAGACTCTTTTAATCAGTTCACAGTTGCCTGGTATGTGTCTAATTTTATGCAGCACGAAAAAGATGAGCATATCCATACTGACTTCACAAGTTCAGAGATATTTTGCTTTGAAATTTACAAACAGATAGGATCCATGACTGGAATTACAAATGTAGATAAGCCTAACACATTTAGAATTGCATTTCTTTTCTTCTAAATTGTTTCTCTGCAGCTTGTCATTGCTTGTGTCATGTATCAGCAGACTCAGGACAGGCACAGGAACATAAATGTCACTGGGCCACATTCAGAGTAGGATGCACACTCTGGTTTCATATATGCAAATACATACTTTAAGATTGTTCACATTTTAAAAGAAAGCTGTACATGAGTGATGTGGGAGAATAATAAGAAACAAGAAGAGTTCAGCTTTAAATGCGTTCCTACCACTATCTCTGGAAAATCTCCACTCACTCTGTAGTGTTTAAATCTGTACTGAGAAGAAAATTTGGCCCCGGAAATAGCAGAGTCTGCGTGGTCAAGGTCTGGCCAGGAGCATGCAGAGCTGGAAAAGAGAATTGAGTCTGTGTGGTTTTAAGACCGTATTTTCTGCCTTGAGTGCCATGAAGCAGAATGTCAGAGAAAAACCTATTTTAAGCATCATTCTTTAGCTGAGGAGCTAATGTCTTAAGGGTGTTTTTGGTATTATGCATACCTCCAAGCAGATACGTAGAATCTAATGCATTTTAACAAAAATAATTTTTGATTCAAGGCTTTAAATGTTAAGTAGTAACTTATGTAGGGCTTTGAAGATCCAAGTAGCTTAAGCCTTACTGGTTTTGGTACCTGGAGTCAAGTTCCTCTTCATGTTCTCAGAGTCATAGCTGTTCTTCCTGCTGGAAAGCTCTGAGCATAAGCTTGAACTGGTCTCCCTGTGCTTGGGTTTTCTTTACCTGGAGAGCAAGGGAAGATTCAACATGTAGAGCTGTACCTCTTAGAGTTTGTGTTCAGATCCTCCAAAGTACGTGGCTTTTCTGCTGGTATGAGATGCAATAGATAATAGGTGTTTAAGCTTCTTTAGGATCTGAACTTCAAATGTTGGCACTAATTAGCTCCTTAAATCACAGGTGTACAGAAGGGCAGAATGAAAAAAAAAACTTTTTACCCTCAACATAGTCCTTCCCAAATTAGGATGTTTGCCGAGGACAGAAAATATCTTGAACATGCTGTACTTGCACTGTACCTGTGCTGAGAACTCGCAGTTCTGGCATCTCTCCTGGACTCTGCAGTATGTTCACTTTCAGTTTCAACCAGTTTAGTAGTAAAAGATCCTTCATTGGCAGTAGCTACAAATATCAGAATTCCCACTGTGAGGAAAAGTTTAAATATTCAGAATTTTCCCTTTCAAAGAATTGGTTGAAAATCACTAGAAGAAATTCTGCTCCTGTCTTTGTCTTTTATCTTGAGAAGCAAAGCAAAACCGTAAAACCTTAAGAAACAAAATCTGTCTTTGACCTTACCCTTGCCTGAACAAGGCATGCACGTGTATGGAACTAGAGTCTGGTTAGTCAACAACCACACGTGTTTGCAAGTTTAGTGATACAGTGTGCACCCTCTTCAGTTACAATACTAGAGCTTAGTCACACTGCCAGCGAGCTCCTGGAGAGCTGGAAGTTGTGTTCTGCTCATGCTTGATACATTTCTTTTTACCTGTTACAGTGCACTTGGTGTCTGATAGTTTTGCCTTAAAGAGGCCAGAGAAGACCACAGCTGCATGCCCTAATTGTAATCCCCAGAGAACCTGAACTGGCCCACCTGGGGGAAATTAAGTAATTCTCTTGCTCCAGTATAAAAAGGATCTGGTAAGTGCCATTCTTGTTACCTGTTTTTGTGTTGGAGGGGAGGCCTCAAGGGGAAAGCCTTTGGGCAAAATTGCGATTAGAAAAAGTTTTTCAGAAATTTGCAAATGGTATGTTGCAGTTCTTGATTAAATTTCTTGAGTGGTCAGGGTGAATAGAATCTGCCATTTATTCTTAAGCTCTGAGTTTAGAATATAGGAAATTACTTGTCTTTCTAACGGGCTGTAACTGTAGGCTTTGAAACTGTAGTTAACTTGATATGTTCTTGGCTTGCTGACTTTGCTTTATCCTCTTAACAGAATAAATGATCTCATGTAATAACAAACCTGACATCTTCATAATTGATCGCTATTCCTCACGGATGAAGGGCACAGGATGCAAACAGAATGAAGCAGTGCAAGTATTGTGCAATGTAAGTATTGATTCTTTTAATAGCAGTGCTGCTTTTCTCTCTAAGTGCCCACCTAAGCAATAAGAAATTATGGGGAAAAACAGAAGTGGGAAGTAAAATTAGACTTAAATGAAAAAAATATGTAACTGATAACTCAGTGAGAGCCTGCCAAGTAGTCTCTCATTGCCTAAGGGTTCAGCTTTACATAAAATCCTTAACTGTATCAATAGATTCCTTTTGGAGTATAAGTGAGAGAGGAGTAATAAATCAACCCTGCTTGTACTAGATGCAAGTTAGGGGTGTTGAAACCCCTTTATACAATTAGAATGATTTACAGGTGAGTGATTGGCATAGGCAAAGAGGTGCTGTGGGTAATGGGCAGAGTGGTGTGGGGAGGGCTGCTCACACCTTTTAACAGCAAAATTATAATCTAGCGATTTGTGCTTTCAAAGTCTGATGTCCTTGATAAACAAGGAATGGCAAGACTTATTAAAGTGTAGTCCAATCATTGTTATACCCTGATACTGGAAGAGATAGGTGTCAGGTTCTGTTACGGCTGAAGTTTTCACAGCATCCAAATGATCTATTTTGAGGTGTGTGAGAAGGCACATTGGCACATAATATGTGCACACCTATTCCCAAACCTGCAAAACCACTGCGGGTACCCTTTAACCTGTTCTTTCATCTTCTCTTCTACATCGCCGTTGTCTCACAATCTGCTCCCACTGAGCATGCTGCAGTTGTCTAACGAATTTCACATTCAGATGGTTGACTTGCATTACACTCCACAGGGTCATATAAATGTTCTGAAACTGACAGTTGTGATTACAAGTTAGTTGGGTAAGAAGAGGACCCCTGGGTACAAATCTCTGATGTACCTGAAAATTTTTTTGGCAGCAGTGACTAAATCTATCCCAAGCCTACAAGGTCAATTTGCAGCTCAGTTGCCATCCATATTTATCTGCCTCACACATTGAAATTTTACTATGACAGTGATAGGATCTCTAGGAAATACCTCAAGTAGATTGTTTCCATGGATAGCCTGTAATCCTCGTTCTCTTGAAACCATCTTCCAGGATATGTCTTTCTCCTGATGATGCTATCTTATGTTAAGTTTAAAAACAAAACCCCAAAACCAAAAATGTTCTTGCAGGAATAGAATTCACCTTGATTTCATACGTCGAAGGCCTGTAACTTGCTAAGCCTTGGTCACAGCACTGTCACCACATGTAGGCATTGTTCTGCTAAACAATAAAAAGATAAAGGGTTCACTGCTACAAAGGACAAAGAATACAGTGTAAGAATATTAAGTAACTTAAATTTCTTATGTTAGTTGTGACATCTCATATTATGGAGGCACTTCCAAAGTGAAAAAATCTGGAAGACAAGGAAAATGCTGTTTAGGTATACAGCCTCTTCTCTTCTGAGCACTTTCAGTATCTGATGATTTCTCAGTAGGAGCTCCTGCTGAGAACCAATATATTTAATCCCAGTAATAGTATGACAAAATACCAGTTAACTACACTTACGAAACGTTCTGGTGCGTATTGTGTGAATTTTAGAGGCAGGTTCAGTTTTAGAAGCAAGTAGCTGGGGGGAGGAAATCAGACTGTTGAAACTAGTTTTGAATTACGTAGCATGAGGTGATATTTGAGATGTTTTCAGCTGAGTCTCTCGAGAGAACTGCTTCTCTTGGTCCGTGATCAAGGCAGTGCATGGCCTTGTGTGATACAGGGACATGCCTGAAATGGAAGAAGGTTTTAACTAGGATTTTGTAATGCACTAGATGAAATGGCTGACTCTTTTCAACTCTTAATGCATGCCATTTCTGAACTGCTAAATATTGGAAAAACTAAGACAGTCATTGCTTTGAAGTATCTGATACTGAGACAACGCAGCTGATATTTTTGTCTGATTTTTCTTTTTTTCCAAGAACAAAAGCATGTAAAAGCAAGGAAGGTTTCACAGTGGCTTGGAGGAGCTGGTATGCGTTTTTTTGTGGTAGACTGTAAAATGAGCACTGAAGGAGAGGGAGAGTAACTTTCTCTAGCTCTATTTTATATGTTATGCTTCACTTGTGAAACATCCCTGTAGCATAAGAGTTCAAGAACTTCAGCGTTCAAACACTGTCACTGCGACTAGCTGTACCAAGGGCCTAATATAATGCATGCTGAAGTCAACAGGAGTCTTTCCATCAGCTGGAATGAATGTTGGATCGGATTCAATACGTCACAGAAATGCAAACTCTGCAGCTCTTGCTCTCAGAGCAGCTCTCCACTATGTCAGCTGGAGTAAACTCTCTGATAGTGGAGCTGGTATTGTCACCTGTGGTACTGAACACCAGCAATTCTGCAAAATAAGCCTTAGGCTGGAAGGTAGTGATAGGCACTAGATACAGGTAAGTACATAACTTCAGAAGCACCATCTCTGTGCCACATAAGTGCTATGATGTGCATTATGCAAAGTTTCTGCTCAGCAGACTTAGTCTTTGGATTATTTTTAATTTTCGTATTTAATCAAAAGACTGTATATTGTAGTTGCTGATCAAAGAGTGTTCCCTAAGATAGGGAGCTAACGTGCTGGGAGATGGACATATAGAGATTTTTTGTGAACCTGTAAACGGATCTCCCTTGTGACCCAAGGCAAAGTTGCTGTAGCATTTTCCATCATTATTCAATTGCTAAAATAGCAATAACACTTAACCATGGGCCACAAAGTGCTACCAGTGTCCTATTGTGATTGTGCCTTTCTGATATTCACAACCTGGAATCCTAGTCCTGCAAAATTTTGCTTTTTATTTGCAGCCCTCCAAGTACATTTCTAGGACTAGATAATACAGTTGTTGTCTGATATACAAGCAATAAAATATTCCTGTGTAGCTGGTATCTCTGAGGCTGGAATACAACCCAATCAAACTGACACAACTGGTAAAAATTTGGTGCTGCAACTCCTGTGAAGTCTTTGCAGCCCTCTGAAATGCTTGACTACAGAGCAGTCCTGAAATCAGTATGATTTTGCCATAAAAACACACTATATCAGTGCTGGGGAATAGTGTCCTTCGTTGCATTGATTTAGTGCTCCATGCCAATCCCATTCTCCTCAGGAATTGGTCTCCAGAGACAACTCAAAGTTTTTTGCTGCTTTTAAGTAAGAAATCTAAATTATTGGAAGCTTCTAGTGGAGGTGTATATTTTGTTTTGCTACCAGAAACCCCTCTGTCCTTTGCATCAATAAAACCAATTGATTCAAAGTTGCTAATCCTGTTGAAAATGGTTTTGTTGTACTCTCTGAGTGTAATAAATGGGAATGGAAAGTGATAGTTACAGGAAGTGAAGTATGATGTAGATGAGTCAGAACCCCTAAAGCCCCTAATATTGGGGTTTTTTAGTTTTGTTTGAAGAAGTAATCTAGGGCTGCATTATAAATGTAAATCCAGCCCTAGGTATGCTTTGTTTATCACTTATTTTTTAAAGAACTAATTTTGTATTAGGTAGCAAAGTGTTTCTTCCTGTGTAGAGGAAGAGAAAGTTTTGGTCTCCTGCTATCACTGCACATTGGATGACAGGAGAAAATACTAATCCTATGTCTGTCTGAAGTAGCTGTGGTGGTACTATACTTGGCATCATAGGTGCCAATCCTCCTGGATAAAACCCCTTAAAGAATTTCACTCACTCTTGTACTTTATTGAGCCTGGAAAAGTGTTCAGTAACTACCAGCTTTTAACCACTTGAATTTTTGTCATCCCTTCTGCCCCACAGGAGCAACATAAATTTAAATGAAAGATGATTTACAGTGTTTTGAAATAACAGGTATATGGTCACGTATAAGTGTCAAATATCATTAGACCTGATGGGAAGGATGAAAAAGACTGTATTCTGTGCCAAGCAAAAATGCCCTGTTTGTAACACCAGTTTGCAGCAGAACCCCCACCCCAGCACATTTCCTACTGCTTTTCCACAATTGCTGCAGGTAGACAAAAAGAAACAGATTTTACTTTATCAAAGCTGCATCTTTTCTTCTTCCATCTCTTCTCTGCTTATCTCTTGCTGTTGTTCAGACCCCCCTCTAGGATGAAGATTAAAGAACAATATGGAAAAACAAAGGAAATAACAATAATGTTTTATTTTAAAGAAACCTTTCTCAGGAGTCTCTGTTCTCAAATGCTTACCTTCTGTTTTTAACTTTGTTGTTTGCGGGTTTTTTGTGTTTAAACATGATCTACTCCGTTGTAAATACACTTTGTGCCATATCCAGTGTCAGGAAGGGAGATCTGGGCTTGAACTGGTTGTATAAAGGTACAGTTACAAGGAAAAGTAGATGGAAGATAAAATGCTGGGTGAGATTCTTCTGTCTGTCTAGCCACCCATTCCTTTATTGTTTCCTTCCATCTGTCTTTGCCTGGCTTCCAAGATTGCATTGTGTATTTCTCCAAGTGCTTTTAAGTGCCAGAGATTTAACTGAGTGCTGCACTCGTGCTGCATTCAAGAAGAAATAGTACTTAGTTATACTGAATTGGGTCTGTGCTCAGTGGTTTGTATAGGATTTCTTAAAAATATAGTTGTTCCTGGGTCTGCAGAAGGCTCTTGTGACAGGTTTATTGTGTAGCCCATCTTAACCAAAGATATGTTACCTATATGCTTCAGGTTGGTTTTTTTTCTTCCTTCAGTGCTCATATCTTTATTTGTCTTATAAGTTTGTAGTCCTTATTCTCACTTTTCAGCCAGCTTGCCTGTTGATACTTTTTTTTATTATTTTCTGTAAGATTGATTCAGCAGAACACTTTTACATTTTGTTAGCATGGGAAAGGCTTTAGTAAGCGAGATGGAATTGTATACAGGTTTTAAGGTGACTTTCCTGAATTCTAAGTAGGTCAAATCCTAATGGTGGGTGTTACTTTAGGAAGGACATTACCTTCTTGCTTCTGCCTCCCCAACTGGAGCATGGAGAAGCTAACGCTGCTCTCTTAACTGCGAATGGCTGGTGGAGGAGGATAGTTAAACTGTATTAGCTGTAGACTCTTTTATACACCATGCTGATAGCTGTAAAGTGCTGCAGCCTCAGAAGGACTCTCAAAACTTGGCGGTTTTTAAGCTCCCTTGACATTGTGTTCAGATAAACACCAGTATTTTACATGTAATGGGAAAACCTGTGTGTGTATATACACCAGAATGTACAGTCTGTTGTTGGGATTGCCAGCAGCTTTCGGTTAGAGGACTGAAATGGACAGTGGGGTTAAGTGCACCCTCACCAAGTCTGCGGATGACAGCAAACTGAGGGGTGCAGCTGACATGCCCGAGAGACAGGATGTCATCCAGAGGGACCTGGACAAGCTCAAGAAGTAGGCCTGTGTGAGCCTCATGAGGTTCATGGCCCCTGCTCCCTAGAGAGGTGGGAGGTGTCCTATCCCTGGAAGCATTCCAGGTCAATTTGGATGGGGCTGTGAGCAACCTGATCTAGTTCAAGCTGTCCCTGTCCATTGCAGGGGGATTGGACTAGATGACCTCTAAAGGTCCCTTCCAACCCAAACTATTCTATGAAATGACCCAAATCAAAACCACTAAAATGTCATAGAAGCCTTATTTATAATAATAATGGAGGTGTCCAGTGAAGAATGATGTGATGCTAACCATTCCTGGGTATGGAAAAGAAGATATGGCTACTGCAAAGTTAAACAGCCAGAGGTAATAACCCCATGCTGATGGCAGGACCTTGTAGGGAGCAGCTATGGGAAATGACCCAGGTCAGATCTGCACTGAGAGGGGATGTATGTTTTGAAGAAAAGATCAGTAGATGGAGGTAAGGGTACTTATGTTAGGGTCATCAGAGCAAGATGGTAATTTAAAAGACTCAAAATGTGAATTCTGACACCTTTCAACACCTAGATGTGGTTATCGCTTTGTTCTCAGCGTGGTTCTTTTATAACTGTTCATTCATTTATTCATCCTGTCTCTGATTTCTTGTCCTGTAATAACAGTTGTGTGAATTGGCTGAAAAACTCCAGAGTTACACAGGATTTTAACAGATTCTCAGCCTTCTGTAGGGGTTGGGAGAAATCATTATTCCTCTCTATTTCCAGAATCCTTGTCCTGTCTCCTCTTAAGGATAGGTGCACTTATTTCCTTTATTAGCTCTGTGTGAAATAGTTAAATGTTGCTCGACATTGAATATCAGTGCAGAACCAGCTCAGCTATGATATGTGCACAGTCCCATCAGCAATCGCATATGCACTTCCTCCCCCCAACATTGCAGCAAGTTATTTCTCAAGTTTGTGACAAGACAAACATCTTACTGTCTCAAGGCAAACATCTATTTTTTTGTGAAGCTTAAATATGCTTTTTCATTAACATTTTCCACTCACTTGAGAGTACTTTATGCAGTAGACTTCAGTGAAAGACATTTGGGTAAGAATTACAGGATTTAGAAATGTAGGATTAGAAACTTTCATTATAGAAAAAAGAATGTTTTTTTTTCTCTCTAAGCAATTATTTTATTGGAGTACAACTGGAAGTTCCCCAAAACTTCATGCCTGAATTTCTGAGAAGAGTAATTCCATCTTGATCGTTCCCATATGTTTTGTAAAAAGAAATAGCTGCCTGCACTCAATTGGCTTCAACAATATGCATTAAAATAATTGTTATATATTTATAGTGGACCCAGATGCAACATGTCTCTCCATGTCTTGTAAATAAATGCTTTTTCTGTTTGCTGGCCAATTTCATGCTATAAGCCTTTCTGAGATACCATCCTGTTGAAATCTTAAGTGACATGTTTCTTTTCCTGCCTTTTTATAGCATTTTAGTAGTTTGGGACCTGAATGTGTTATAATTCATGACACATTCTGCAATCTGATTTATTTTGTTACTTTATTTTTAAAGTTGCAAGGTCATTGTGGTGCTAATAAGATGTTCAGAGTGAAAAGAACCTAGAAATTTTCTTCCAACCTGTTTTGCAAACTTGGCAACACCCAGTTGCAAGCTGGTGTTGGCACGTGCTGTTTTCCAGATATTCTCAAGGGAATTTCCTGGTGTGAGGAGTCTCCAGTCTGTGAAAAAACACCACACCCGGATCCTTTGCCGTACTGTCTGAGAGAATTTGAGGACAGTGGAAAATTGTGTCTAATGTCTGCTGAAGCCTGACCATATGGGTATGGGAGATGTCATGTTGAAAGCCACCCGTTAGGGATTGGACTAGTTGCTCTGGCTTTTCTGACTATTAAGACACTGTGGTTGGGTTACTGATTTTTCCAACATAGTCAATCCCATCTGCAGAAAATGTTTTTTAGAATACTCCCATCAAGCTGTGCAATAGCCAACTTCATCTCCGTTTTCCTTGGCACCTCTACATGCAGATCCACAGATAGCTGCACTGTCTAGGATGTTCTTACGAGATCCCTTAGGGTAGGACTAACTCCTTAATGACTACCACAAGTTATTGCAATAGTTCATTGCCACGTAGTGAGACACTACTCACATTTGCTGGTGCCTTTCTCAGAGAAGAGTTTGTGTTCTGAGAAATACACTAGATTATCCTTAAAGTGTTTATGAAAGAGGAAGGGATAGCCATTACACCGTCATGTAGGCTGCTTTTCCAACCCCACATGTATCTGGCAATAAATACTTGGATAGGAATAAGTTGAAGTTGTGAAACTGAATCATGGTATCTCAGCAGATGGTTATAAGCAGCCTAAATGTGAGGTGAGTGCATCATGTTTCACTTGACTCAGAAGAAGATTTGTACAGTTCTGTTCCACCTTAAAAGGAAATACCTAAACACATTTGCTGATCTAGATCTGTACTACATTAACTTTCAAACATCTACAGTATCTCCCTTGCACTCTAAGGTAGATTATTGGTCCTTCTGAGCAAGGAGGCATGTAAAAAATGACAAAAGGGAATAGGCTGCTATTGAATTTACCAGAATAAGATGATGAATTATATGTGAAAAGGGAGGTTGGAAGTATAAATATGTTCTACATCCTTTCCATGACAGGCTATGGAATATTTATTATAAATGGAGACATAAAGCAGGAATAATCTTCCCCATGACCTCACTGTGACAAACTGGCTTTCTAATTCTTGCTGAGTGCTGATTATTACTTGGCTAACACTCTGAGCTAAAGATGAAGCATGTGCTACGTTGCAGGAATTCTTACAAATAGGCTGAGCTATTTTCAGAAGGGCAATTTTAAGGACACATTCATGTTTTTACTTGCAGGAGTATTTTTTTATTAAAGCATATGAGGAGATCCACATATGTGCACAACCGGGCAAATGATATGAATGCAATTGCTCATTTATGCATTGTGTTTAGTGCCTGGTTCAATGAAGTAGGGTTTTGGTGGTGTGCTGTGAAAGGCACTCATGTAACACCTTTTTGGAGGTGTATATTAAAGGAACAGGTGTAACGTTAATAAACTTGCTTCAATTTTTGTCAACTTGGAACGGATGCTAATAGCAAGGTAGCTCAGAAATAGGTATTGCGTGAAAGAGGAGAGTTCCTTGTTGAGTTTTGTCACTTGCTGGAAACATTTGAACTGTATTTATGTACAGACTTTCCTCCTGCAATGAAGCAAGGGTCCTTCTTCTTGTACCAGTGCAGCTGGTTTGCCATCTGCTTCCATACATTGCTTTCAGAAGGCCAGAGAGAAGAGGTACTGTGAGATCACAGAAAGAAATAGAAAGTCACTACAATAAGTATTTTGCTTTTCTTCATGCAGGGTTCCCCTGTGATGATTTTACCATGACCTGAATTAAGCCAAAACTACTTCTGGTCTGTCATTTGAAGGTGGCAATGCCCTTAAGCAAAGACTCACTAGATCTATAAGACTGTAAGAGCCAACCCTTCTAACGTGCTCTGAGGAGTGTAACAGAGACTTCATACTGCTTAGGTTTAACCTGGACACAGTTCAATCTGGCGAGCAGGTCAAGCCATTCAGATCTACCTGAACAGTTGTTTGGTTCCCTGCCTTTCCCCTGTTGCATGATGTGCTCTTCCAAATCTTGCACTGACCTTTGATCAGTTCCTCTCATGCTTACATAGCAACGAGCTGTAGTCAGGGGACCTCTACAAGCTCACTCTTCCCATGTTTTCAGAGCCCATTAGTGGTAACCTCTGTATGGTTTTGTTCCACAGCCCCCTTGATTTGTAGATACAAGAACAAGGGGAAAAAGGTAAAAAGTTTTTAGGCTTTACTGATACTGAACAGCCAGAATAACACACTTCTGGGGGATTGTTGTTATAGTATTTCTTCTAATAATGTCCAAAAATTGTGTAAAGGAAGGATTTATCATTCATTTTGTAATAATCTAAACACCTGTAACTTGCTTTCAAAGTTTCCCATATGACATAAGAGTTTCTCTACAAGTTATTCTACCATCTCAGCACGCAGTCTGCTTCTATGATACAACACTTCTGTTCTGAAATTAAGACCACTAGGGGAGATCAGTGGAGGGAATTGTCTCACATGAGGAGTGTAAAACATCAAATAGAATGAGCAAACACCTCTTTTAAGTTCTAGATGAGCTGTGGGAAGTTTTGGCTTCTATGAAGTTTCACAGGCTGCCTGAATTTAAATCTAAATCTGTGAAACCAGAGAGGATGCGTTTGTTTTGGTTTTTTTTTTTTCTTTCAGATCCAAAATATGAGCCTTTCTCCAAAAGTAGGTAGGCTCAGCACTGGGGAACACTGACGAGAGAGAAAAGCTATCTCCAAGCTCAGTACCATGTTTCTGTTGGCTCTGTCATCTGAGCCCTGTGGTATTATCAGTGCAGGCACACTGTTAATCCATGTAATGCTATTGAAACAGTAGGTATCTCTTAGTTTCTCAGAACGGTCAATGCTTCTTGTATTTCACAAAAAGTGTGTCAACTTCGTGTCTCTGAGGTTGTTTTCATTAAAATGGAACAAATCAGTTTTTTCTCAGCCAGCAAATGTAGGGTTTTTTTTTCTCGTATTCTTGATGGGACTTTGAAACTGCCCACAAAGAATCACAGGCAAGTCATGTCTACAGAACACCATCTGCAAGCACACACTATGCATTAGTTTGGTCAGTTGCAGCTCAGTTGAATTTGTCATAAAAACTCAAGTGAATATTAATAATTAAATTTACATTCTTGTGTATCACGTGTTCGTGGGATAACACAAACCTTTCTATAAAATACACCAGTGATCTAAAGATACGCTTTCCTCGTTCTGTGAGTTACTCTTCTACATTCTGTGTTGGCATGTCAGATTTGAAAAAAAAATAGCACCATAGTAAAACAATATCCCAAAGACATTTAATTTCCAACGCTTGAGAGCGAGAGTGTTGTGTTGAGAGTGTGATGTTGATGTACAATGTTACTGTGGTAAATGGCTTTACTCTGACATCAGAGGTGAATTTCTAGTTCCATACTTCAAGTTCTGACCCGCTTCAGCTGTAATTTAATTTTCTTATCTGCCTTCCAAACTTAAAATCTTCAGTTTGTAAATCAAGGACAGAAACAACAAAATAATTCAAAATCTGTTTTATGAAAGGTCTGCAAAATTTTTAAAGGAGTGTTTCTGTAGTCAAAGATCTGGGGAGCAATAAAATCCACCAAACTGTCCTCTGCAAGTGAATTCAATGGTTCTAATTTTGCCAGTTTACTTAAATTATTTTCCAGAGGCTTTGGGTTATACCAGATTTCCAGTTACAGTAGTTCACCAGGGAGAATGATAGCATTTCTTTCTAAATTAGAAGACCCTGGGGAGATAGTTTTGCCCTGAATCATTAAAGGTTAAACCCATGATCTTAAAGATACTCAATCAAGGCCTGTCCTTATTTTCAAACCACAGGGAGATGGGTGCAGCTTAATGCTCATTTGTATGAGAAGTATTTTTCCAGGGGCCACAGAAAGTTGGTCTGCTTTCAGCTCCTTGGATCCTTTCAATTCCTGCCCAGACTTTTCACTTAATACAGCAAAGCAACAGTATTAAACAAATGGTCGAACGAACGGAATTTCAGGGTATGTCTGAACCTATCTGTAGGTTCAGAAGTTGTTCAACGTTGTTTCCACAGGCTTAAATTCTGCAATGTCATATGGCTGTTAATCAGTACCTGATGGGGTGAGTCTGGTTACAAAGCTGGGTCAGGAAAAAAAAGTCATGGAAATAAAAAATCTGAATCAGGCTTCACGAGAGAGATGTTTCTCCGTAGCGGATTCTATAAACACACAACACTCAGCCTGTTTGCAGGAGCAGAGGTCACAGAAAGGGACCGCGAGATACACGATGGGAACGCACTGTCAGACCACTCCAGGGGGACTCAGGTGTTCTGAAGGACTGGGATATGGGTTGGCACTGAAAAGACTTTACCCACATAATGGAGAAATTACTGCCATACCTAAAAGCAAAACATACAGTATAACTTTTACAAGTCTGACATAGAGGAAATACATTTTATACATTCTTGAGTGTTAAGAAACAATCCCTCCTGAATAGTCTGATGGGGTGAATTTTACCCACACTTCAGATGAGCTGCATAAAAGCAAGAATTATGCTTTGTAGGTGGGAAGCTCAATATAGACATGGCTTCACAGCTAAAGAAACTGCTTCAGCTTAGAGTCCTCTTAACTGTAATTGCTAGTATAACACCTTAATATTACAGCACTAAGCAGCTTGCTTTGGCCGAATGAAGTATGACTCTTGATCTAATTTTTTTGCTTCAACCTCTAATAAGTAAAGAGAAATCTGGGAAGTTATGATTTGCCAGACTGCCTGATTTGACATTTACAAATGAACATCCAAAAGTCACTGAAAGATCTGGAATGAACCTTTGAGATGAGAGATAAAACATTGTAGTAAACAAAAGTTGTTCAGGGCCAGGATGAGGCTTGTGACACTTAATTCTGGATATGTTTTGAACCCATAGTATGCACAAAAATAAAATCAAAAGCCTAAACTTAGATGAGAAATCAAAGAAGAATGAATTGCAGGACTTCAACTATGACAACCAATATCTGTTTTACTGGAGTGGGTGAAATAATTCTAGTGTTAGTAAATATCTACTTAAAGCAAACTGGATATTGATATCATTCCAATTCTCATAAAGTATAAATTTTAGTACTTAATAATTGTGGGTGGAAAGGGGGAGGTGGAAGACTGTACTTCAAAGACACCCCAATTCTTTAATGCCAAAGCCTTAAATGTCTGATCTGGGACTGGGACACTGAAAAGTGCTTACCCTGCCTGTCTAAGTGTGGTCACAGACCACAGCATTGTGACATGAATTCCTCCCTGGGTACAAAAAGATGAAAAACTGAAATTTGTGGAGGGAGATGGCAGAAATGTAAATTTGTCGGGATGTTTTCTGGTGGTGGTGGTACCCATCCTCCCTCTGGTGATACCCTTCAGGATCTGGTGGGCTGCCATTAGGATTTAACCCTTTTTGCCCTGTAAAGGCAGGCAGCGAGGTCAGAGTTTGTATTCCAATTGCTGGGCTGATAGCAGATCTGCTTGCGTCTGTGGAAGGATCGAGGGGCTGTAACACTTATCTGGAATAAATAAATACTGTTTTTTCGTCCTCCACAGATTTTGTGTGGAACCTTTGTGCATATGTTCAGCTTCTGCACAGAGGCATGCCATATGTGCAGGCTAGCTCTTCCTGAGGTGGGAAAAAAAAATAAGAAATCAGCAAATGGCAGCAGCCCCACATGTCTGGGGAGTTTCAGAGATGGAGCTCTGAGGGCTGGATGACAGTAAATTCTTAAGGAACAGGAAGAAATTGGGACAGAAGAGCAGCAAGCAGTGTGAAAGGGAAAGGAGAGGCCTGGAGCACAGCGTGGAATCTCAGTGTGACTGAGTGTTCTGCAGTGAGCTGAGCCGGGTGAGGCCAGGAAGATTTTGAGTGAGACCTAATTAAAATCATCTGGCCCTCACGGGGGATAGTTCTTTTTCCTTGCAATTATTTTTTGTGTCGAGGATATTTAATTAGGCATGTAGAGCTGATGTTTCTGAGAGGAATTCAAAGCGCACTTACAGCTATTTTTAGTATATTACTGTATTGTTGGACTTGGGGATTAGAAATGCTGCGAGTCTATAAGAAACTGTATGTCCAAGGCTGCAGGACTGATGTGATCTGCAGCGATGGCAGTTCTCTGTATCTGATTTTTGGGAGACAGTAAATATCTAAGTAGAAATTCTACAGCATCCAAGAGTATCATCATCAGGGTTTGTTTCTTCTTTGACCTACTCACCCCCCTGCAGGTACTCTGTGGCATGTTAATATTAGATGAAACTTCGGAGAGCCATGGTTTTGATAAGGTTTTCCACTAGTGTCTTAATTTTTTATTTCAGCTGAACTTTTTTTTTTCTCATTTTCTTTTCAATGATCACAGTTATAAAAATAGTTCATCTGGGAGCTTTCTTCTTGCAAGTGGTCTTCATAACAAAAAGTAATATAGCAAGCAGTGCTTAATAGGTAACTGCTGGACTGATGAGGTGCCAGCTCTGGCAGCTTCATTATAATTCCACACAGCTTGCATCTTTCTAACATGAGAATGAAGTTGCATGGTTTGACTCTGTCAACATCCAGAGCACTAGCACAGATAGGACACCCACCCTAAATGTGTAACTTTGTCAGAGACCTCCCTGGAATAACTTTGCAAAGGTGAACCGAGAAATGATACCGGAATGTGTTTTTGTGAACCCTTATGGCTGGCAGGTTTGTTTTTTCATTCATGGAGCTAGAATTTAGCACACACAACGTGCATATGCTGATGCTATTCCTGATATGAACTGGGCTCATAGGTTCTCATGTCTCACTTCATATTGTTTTCACAAGCACATTCAAATGCAGGTTAGCTGAAATGATAGAACACAAACAGGTGAAGCAGGGTCTCTGTGTGAATTCCCTGGGCAGCTCAAAGGATCTCTTCCTCTGGACTTTGCCCCTTTTGTTTGATTGCACAGTATATGGCTTTTCAGTCAATAGCAATGTTTTGGTTTAGAAATGGGTGTGTAAGAAAAAAGTGAGGTGAATATATATAAAAATATAACTACCTATAAGTATACTTGTTCCTAAACAAAATTTTGAAATTCACTTGACCCTCAGATGTGTTCTTTTTAATACTTGAACTCTCACCCAGGCATTCATTTCTAGAATCATAAAACAATGAAGAATCTTGTCTCACAACTGTTAAGTGACTCCAGAGCCCATGTGCATTTACTGCATTTACTACGAGGTGAAAAACCTATGAAATGCAATTGCTGATTTTAGTGTTAAGCACGGTATTTGTAGCGTAACTCCAGTCTCTCTAAGAATTCACTGAATTTTCTTCCAGCTCCTGATTCCTCACTAAACTCACTAGGTGGCTGTCTAAGAACACTCATGTTCTTTAACTTGCTGAAACACAGCTTTTTCCGCTGCTCTGCCATTCTCTGGTCTCACACTGGAGAGCACCCTCTCATCAGCCACAGCAGGTCCCAGCTCCCAAGTTCTGGGTGGAGGGAACTCAGGCCCACATGTACCGGACACCAGATCCCTTCAATTAAACCACTTTGATTCTCCAAGGCAGAACTAAATATTTATATCAACTAATTCCAAGTTTCACTTGAATGGCTTCCTCCCAACACCAGTTTTTCAAATATACGGTATTCATAGGAGTCAGGTAAAAATGGGGCGTAAGGCAGGCTGTGCCTAGCTAAGGGTGCTTCGTTCTTGCTGTAAGCTGGAGGAGTGAGGCAAAGCAGCTTCCAGAATCTGGAAAATGTGGTTTGTGTGCAAGGGGATAGACTGAGAAAAAGAAAATATGTGCTCTTCACTTAACATCCTTCTTGTTGTTGAAGTCCTTATTACCAGATGTGGCTTGAGTTTGGCTTGTACGCCCTGATTTTGTATGGCTATGAATCCTTTAACTTAAGGGAAATTATTTCTGATTGAGACGATAATTGGACCCCAAGGCTCAGGCTGAGCTGAACTTTGGGCATGTATCTCAGTTTTCCAATGCTTTTCATTGGAAACCCTGACTTACAAAGGAAAGTATGTGTGGATCCATCTCCAGTCCATGTGTCATCCTATTGTCTTCAGTACTGCAGAATATAGAGCAGGGAATAAGACCACACAGGAATGCGTCTCTCTAGAGCACCTCTGAGTCTTACTTACATGGCTTGTGTTCCTTTGCTCTGCCCCAGCAAGATGAGGTAGGGAATAGGCAGTATCTGGTCTCCTTGCCTTCATATGATTGCAGCAAAGCTGAATCGTCTGGGAATGGTCTTAATTGCTTATGCATGGAGAAACAAGGGGGAGGAGGGAAGATAGTAGCGAATATAAATGTTATCTGTGCTTAATCAGGTTTTTCCCCATCACTGTGTTTTCAACAGAATACTTACATTCCATAAAACGATAATTTTTCTTTTAGTTTAGCCTTGCTGAAAAACCTAGATTTACCTGACACTTTAAACAATTTGCTGTTGGAAACACTGAAACAAGATACTTGGTCTGAGGGCTGGGTCAGCTCCGTATCTTCCAGAAAATCTCAGACTGTGAAATAGTTTGTTTCCTGTCATCAGGACACAAAATGCTGATGTACAACTCTCCAGTGCCTTCTGGGAGTTGTAATCGCTTGTTCTCTGCCCAGCTCTGGTATTTTTTGGCACCTTGCAACTGCATGATACCTTTTCCACGTGAAGATAAATACATAGTTTTAAGCCTTCATTAGCCATAAATCTTCATTTGCATATTGCAAGTTTAGCTGAAATAATAACAAATTGCCAAAGTGTTTTTGCCTGGCCGTCAGGCGAGTATGAAAGCTAACATTCTTGGCTCAGAATCTGTGGGATTAATATGAAATGCTAAAACATGATACTGGAGCTGATCAAACCATGCAGCCTACACCTGAGGGGAATTTTTCTCATGGAATTCATAAAATCGTCCTTATTTTCTCTTGATTAGATGTGACTGTTAAGGTTTAAATAGAAAGCAGCAACTTGTACATGGACAGCGGTGGGAGCTTTACTGTTCCAAAGCCATAACTTTTAATCAGCAGAGCTCCCTGTCAGAGTGGATTACCCCAAGACACTTCACAACCCACTCTGCCCCCCAGCCCCCGATGGCTTCGGGGGGGAGCCTTGGAACAGGAGGAGAGAAGCAGTGAAAAAGGGGATGCAATTGTCCGAGAGAGACAGAGCTGTGTGCCAAAATGTCTGAAGGTTTTGGGACTGTATGATTCTCCCATTATTGGTACTTTATTTTTCAATCGACTGCTGGTTTTAAAAAGGCAAATCCACTGTTTGCCTTCCTCCTCTGTGTAGTTACTACACCACAGTAACACAATTTGGAAACTGAGGTGTAAACTCTCTTTTCAAAGAGTCCTTTGGTAGTTGAAGGATGCTGGCTGGGGTCCATCCAGCAGGCGATGAGGTTCAGAAGGTTAATGAGAAACTCAGGCAAGAGCATTTACAAAAAAACAGCACCAAGAATAACTCAGTTCTTGAAGTACTTTGATCCTGGGCAAAGTGTGATTGTGTAATCGAGGAAGCTGGGGACTACTCTGGCTGATTCCTAAATAAGACAACATATATGAAATAGTTGGGGACTTCTTACATCTTAATTAAGTACCTTATATAAATGAAGAGCTAGATTAACAGCCTAGAAGAACTGTACTGTATATATGTGGGCAAGAAGAGTTTGGGTGGCAGATGCTAAAATTGGCCTTGTTAGAGGAATCTCTACTCTGACCTAAAGGAAAGGTAAGACCTTTAATCTCCCTTGAAGTCTTGGTCTCTCAGCAGAGACTGTTACTGGTACCACTCAACATGAGAGCCCCATTGCCCTTGCCTTCATGCAGGTGTGAAGTGTGAGCCATGCCTGCCCTACAGAAAATTATCCATATAACCAAACTAATCAGTGCTTTATCAAATCCGGTCCCTGACCACAACAGACTGTTATGCCATAGGTGCAGAGTCTGGAATGATCCAAAAGAGTATCTGCTCTTATGTTCCTCGTCCCCTCTTCCTTCCCCAGCACAAGTACAAGAAGTGGCAAAAAGGTTACCTGTCACCTTACAGCAGACTTGATACAAAAAGGTCAAAGACTCAATTCACAGGAAGGTTGTAAAAGAGATTAAAATATGTGCAATAATACTAGGAATGCATTTGAAAATGTCCAGATGATCTTAACTGGGTGAGAAAAACTCCTTGTTCTTGACTATAGAGTTAGCACTGGTTGTAAAATAAGAGCAAATCACTTAACCAGGAACAAGAGAATATCAGAAAACCCTGTGCAGTATCTTGTTTTTGCTTTTTGTCAGCCAGAAGACAGATTCACTTCTATTTTGTATTTCCAAGTTAGGTTTCAAGATGGAAAAACCCATTCTTGGTCCTTGCTGAAGACCAGCAGAGACACTGAAGAGTGGGTCAAACTCAATGCAGTGCAAATACTGCGTGGCAAACACAAGTCAGTCTGGTCTCCCTTGGTGATCACAACAGGGCAAAGCTCAGAAGCCCTGTTAATCCCAAACTTTAATTTATAGCTGGTGGCAACCTCAGCAGGTCTGTGAACTTTCTGCTTCTCAGTTCCTTAGCCCAGATGAAGGTTTTTCACTTGTGCTCCCATCTGACCTGCAACACTGCGCTGCGGTGGGGGGTATGGGGGCTTTAACTCTGCCTTATGAACAGCGATAGGACTGGTGTTTCTCCAAAACAGTGTAGGCTGTAGGGTAGAACGACTGCTCTAAGGAATAAGTCCAGGGGCTGATGAGTGTGCCGGGTGTTAAATGTGTCTTCGAGAGTTACCTGCTTTGTATCAGCTCCCTCCAAGTCGCACTGGTGCGCTCCTGGGTCAGTGTGGGGAACACAGCTAAGTCTGGCTGGAGGTGAGCAAGCTGGAGGCTTATCGGAGCAATAAGCTTGTAACAAGTTCATGATTTTCATGTCAAGTTCCATTGCAATTGAGGGAAGGAAAAAAACGAGTCAGCATTAGATGTTAAGTGGCCACAAGACACAATGCCAGTTCGAGGTCAGAACATGTAATATGGTAGATGTAGATCACAGTAGCCCACATACCATCTAACAGGCCCACTCGATAGCTGATTGCTTTTCAAATTAGATGTTCCAGTTTGTTTATGAACAATTTTGGTTTTGCAACTAGTATTTTGGAAGTGGACACTAAAAACCTCAAAATTAAATTGTGGTAAATGATAGAGTTTGAAGAAGTATAGAGTCTTTTTGATTGGAGAGAGCTGTGTTTATGGCCTGTTATTGTCTGTGCTGGTTTACTTTTCCCCACACACCAGCAAAGACAAGGAGAAAGTCACGGCAGTTCTGGGCAACTTGGCATTTGCAGTGTATTTTTACAAAGTCTGAGCTGATGAGCTTTCTGCTGACGGGCAGCATCTCTGTCTAGAAATGTAATGTTCTGACCCAGTTTAAATATTATCTATCAATGGAAGGTGCTGAACAGTAAAGTAAATTCTTTGGAAGTTAAAATTCCTTTAATGGATTTGGAAGTAGAGTATCTTTTTGGGGAGGGTGGGTGAAATACTGATCTGTGTACTGAAACTTCTCATTCAGCTCCTGTCGATAAATAGCAACAGACCCCATTAACACCGCGAATAATCTACCAGCACTTTCTGCAGGGTTTATCTATTGACATCATTTGGGGAAAGATCAGTGGGGTGATCCCTTTGGAAAGTCAGAATATACATACAAAGCTTATTCTGTCTTTTTCAATCAAAGGTTGTATTTTAGCTATCAACCCCCCCCCCCAAAACTGAAAGCCACAAAATATTTTGTTTAGTAGCTTAAAAAAATAATTTTTTGGTGGAGCATTTTCAAGAAATGGAGCCCTCAATTCCTTGACTTGCTCAGCAGTTACACTGAAAATACCGTGTCGAAATGTGAGTTCTAGTGCTCTGGGGGACTCATTGCCCCAGCGTGGCTGGTCCCGTGAGCTGAGTCATCCCTGCAGCCCAGGATATCTATAATGGCATTTTGTCTCATCTCTGCTCACGGAAGGAAAATGCAGCCAATTCCGTGCTCAGGTTCCCCTCCCTTCCCCCCCTGGCTTGAGCCCTGCGGGGATCCAGGTGTCATCGCCGTGCCCTGCAGGGCCTGAGGTGAGGAATCGGGATGACTGCAATAGGTTACCATGCCAAAAGTGCTATGACACACTGGTCAGAGAAGGCATTATAAGGAAGATTAAGTATTTTGTACAAGAAAAACTCCTGAATTCTGAATTGCTTCAGGTATAATCTAACTAGAACTAGTAGAAGGCCCTTATTTCTATGGGAGCATCTGAGATTCCTGGTCTGGGGAGAGTGCCTTTGGTTTCTCCTATTAGACAGCCCTAATTCAGATATTGTGGTGATATGAGAAGGTGAAGATCCCAAAGAAGGGAATTCTTGTGCATGCTTTTCTCTGAAAATGTTTGCTTCCTATAGGTAAGAATTTCATGAGTAAACATTTCCATTATAAACTCTTTCGTATTCTTTTTGAATGAGCTTTTGTGTCAGCTCTCCTGTGTTGTTATGAAGGGATTTGTGAACATTATCACAACAGAATATAATAAATTGGCAACCCAAGTCATGTAAAGGGTACTCAAGGTCTATCTTAAGTTGCAGTAGGTACATAACAGTTAAGGCTGAAATGTACAGTGTCAGTAGCTTGATTTAATGCTTAGAGAGTAAGCCTGGAAGTTGGAGGGAGAACCTTACCTGAAGGTTCATGCCTCTATTGGCAGAATCCAGAAATTGAACTGGATGCTGTTCATGATTGAACATTTCTTCTTACTGATCAGAAAGTACATAAAATATTTAGTAGCTTGAAGTATAGATCCCCTAATAGATGCTTTTCTTTAGGGAGCATGAGAAAAACTGGTTTTGATGTTACTACACTGCATTGTGAATTGAGAAGTTCAGGTTTTGTCTGCAGTTCAGTCCAGCTGGGACATTGAAGGTGTTTTCCAGCAGCTGCATCTCTTTATGCCAGAACTTTTTTTGATGGAAAGAAGACTTACTGCCGTGCCAAAACCTCACCTCTCTGTAGTCCCTGCTAACTGCCAGGCCAGCAGTGCCAATGCATTCCTATGCATTGCTTTCCTCTCGTGATAGTCACTGTCTTGGTGAGGACTCAGCACTGAACTCGCCTCATTTTTTGACTGGTTCCATTTCCAGCTTCCCTTCTGCCTTCCCTTCTACCATCCTTTTGGATCTCAGCAATGCTCAGCATTTGCTTTCCAAACGGAGTAGAGATAAATTTCCTCAGTGTTGCTCTTTCCGATCTTATCTGCACAGAGCTGCCTTTGAAGTGTCCTGCCGTGCCTGGGCAGCCACTGAGCCACCAGCAGCACCTTTGCTCCCACTCACAATGGGCTCACTGTTAACATGTTCTTTTCCTGTCACCTCTCACTGTGCGCTCAGGGCTGTAGCCTTTCATGGTGTGTGTGTACAGTGCTGTACGCAGTGGGGTCCCAGGGACTCAGTAGGGCTGGGCTTCTGTTACAATAGAAGTAATGATAAAGTTAATTTACTTTATTGATGCTTTTGAATAGGAATTGCTGAAAAATAAAGGAAATATGGGAAGTGGATCATGTTACCATAAAACCACATGCAGCGAAATGTTCATCTGTCTCCAAAGTTTCATGTCTTCTGGGCATCCAAGATAGCTGAGTTTGATTTACACAATCAAGCCATTCATTAAATATCTGTTTGAGTTTTAGGCAGATGCATCCTTTACCTGAGTGATGAAATCTGACTACAGGAAACGGAGCTATTCCTTTGTGAAAAGACCCCATTCTGCTTTATAAAGTGAGCCTTGCAGCAATATCCTAGAAAACTGCCAAGCTGTGTATACCAAATATCCCTGTAAGGGCTCAGCCGTCAAACAGTTGTGGACTTGGGGTTGATCCAACCACACAATAGCACATCTTTATGCAATATTTCCTCTTTCAACATCCATCTCCAACGCTGTAATTCACTGACAACCGTCAGTTCATTTTAATTCCAAAATTCTAGCCCACAACACAAAGCAGTTTAGAGTCTGAATTCTTGTGTGGGCATATTAATTATCTAACTCGCTAGTCCTGATCGTGTTCAAAAGAGCGCTTGCTGGGAATCCTTCAGGAGCAGACTGATCTATTGCTTATTATCACCTACGAGATTATACTGCAAGTCAGAAGCATTTCCAGAATTTCCTATCAACAATATTCCATATCGCTCACTGCTGTCAGAGAACTGAGTGATGGGGAATGAAGGGAAAAGCAGCAAATACATGTTAGAGAATATATCTGTGAAAGGATCCTGTAAATCAACATAGTCCCTACTGAGGATTGGCTTGGAAACTTCTTAGCAGAGTCATTTATAGAAAATTAAAGTGTCCCTGGGCAGAGGTTGTAAAACCCAACGCTATGTTGGATGAGGCCTCTTATCTTGCAAACCACCTTCCATGTGCAGGGAAGAGTCACACTGGTTCTGGGATACACCGGTTTCCACTGTCTTGAAGTGAGAGGTCAGTTTTGCCTTGCACACGGTGGAGGGGAACTGTATTTAGGTGTGTTTTACCTTGTATGTTGTTATGAAAACAAAACCATGACGTTATGTCCATTTTTGCCCTTTTGTGCCTGAAGGGGGCAGAGTCCAAGGCAGCTGCTGCAGGGGTAGGGTAGTCATTCAAATGAGAAACATCTTCTGTTCTTAAAAGGCAGCTACAATATATTCACTCTGTTGAATAACCAGTCGTACATTCCTCCCTTGCCAGTATAATGAAACCTTCAAAAGTAGAGGAGTTTCACATGACCTTAGCACATACGCCTGACTTTGAGTGCCTGAAAGGAGTGACCTCCATCCCATTCATCATAACAGCTTGTTAACACTCAGATCCACTGTTTGGAGGGTTCCCCGCCAATATTAACCCATCCATGGCCTGACTGGTGGGGGCACGGGTAGGCAGGGGTCACACTTAGCTGTGGTGCTGAAAGTTCCACTGCCCCAAAGAAGAGGCCTTTCTTGTGGGCAGCTTTTGTTGCTCCCCCTCCTCGGAGCTGGCGCAGGCTCCGAGCACAGACATTTCCGTAGCCGAAGAAAACAGGATAATGTTTTACTTAAAGATACTACGGGGCAATCAACAGAAATGCAAGCGAATGCATACACCACTTACATTACTTGATACTTACTTATAACCTCCATAATTTTTATTCATGAATTTTCCAATTCCAAATATAATGAAACAGTTAGAGTACTTTATTACAAAGCTTATAAAATAATTAAATATTACACTTATATTTTTTGCTTTTTTTACACCATAATTCATACCTTGTGACACTACCATTTTCTTTTCTCAGTTGTCACTTGTGAAAGTGAGCAAAGAAATATAAAGGAAAAGCTATGCATTAATAAATTAATTATTTTACATCAAATAATAAAAAGGACACAATTATAAAAACAAAACAAAAAAAACCCCTTGTAGTTTTACTAGAAAAAAGGTTATAATTACACAATGTCCAATATCAAGACAGAGCCGTGCAGGTTGTGATGTTTCCAATCACCATTTCTTTAAGTATCCCAGAATATATGTTTTTAATTTAAATTGTTGCAGCAGGAACTGCTAATTTTAAGTGACCACTGTCTGGCATTAGTGCTGAGCTGGCTAATCTTGCACTGAAACGATACTTTAAAAAACCAGTAAAACTGAACTACATTCATCAAACGAAGTTGTGGGATTGGGTGGAATTAGATAAATATGTCCCTCGTAGGCACTCCCCAGAAAATCCCAGCAGAACACAGCTCTGTCTCTGAATGGGTTTGGCAAAAAGGTTGGGGTTTCTTTCAATGCAGAAACTTTCTAAACAGTCCCATTTGCTCTGTAGTGTCACCGCACATCTCCAGACTGAGTGATGACAAATACCTTTATGTTTACATTTCTTTTTTTTTACTGGTGGATTCTGAACTAAATAAAAGTACTAGGAGAATGTATAAAAATAAAATTGGCTTTTATTTGGTTAGAGTAAATCATCCACTTATCTTTTTCTTTTTTTCCATATAACCTGTGTGAATAAATAACTATTTAGAGACATTTAGCATGAATTAATGGACTGTAATATTCTTGTTATTTCCTGTGGTTAAAGACTGGATCAAAATTTGCAGAGAGATTTGAGATTAAAAGGAAGACATTCTTCAGTATCTTGGCATTCAAACAATCTAGCTTCTGAAAAAAAAAACTACTTTAAAATACCACGTTTAGACTTCAAAATTACGTATCTAATGAGCTTAGAAAGTTGAAAACATAACCATTGAGCTCAGTAAGTCTGAGTTCCTTGCATTAGTTGAAATATGAAATTCTATTTTACTTGTAACACAGCAATATTAAAAGTCCCAAATATTGTAACGCTGAATATTTTTAGGAATACATTTCAAGTTACTAGTTAACCACCTCTGAGTTTCTACACAAAGCAGAAAATGAATTCTTCAAAACAATAAAAACACGAGCATGATGCAAAACTTGCTTTTCCAGCAGCAAGTCGAATAGAGAAGCACCATATATCTTTGTAGTGCACTAGTTACTTCGTGAGGCCACAGGCGTGACGCTGAGCTCTCAGGCAACAGCCGTTCCAAAGTCTCTCTGTGACAGTGGCAGGAAACAGCTGCCTTACCCTGGGACCATCCTATCACCAAAAACCAGGCAAGGCAACACTTTTGGTAGTGGCATCTGTCGTGCTGCCACGCTGGAATCTTCCTCCTCGAGCTCCCGATCTCTCTTGCTTTGCATTCTGGTACATTAGCCCCACGAGGCTTCCTTGCCTTAATTTCTTCCTCGTAGCATATGACAGTGCAAAATGACACTTTCAAAGAAAGAACTGCCCCTCAGATCTCAGTGTTCAAGTGATCCATAGTACCCTGTACTTAGTGAGGTCAGCAAATAAAAAGAAACATACTTTTTTGAACATACATCCAACAACTACTGTACCTCAGACATTTCCTTAGAAAAAAAACTCTCTTCCATCAGTGGTTTATGTAGCACCGTGTCTTGCCTCAAAGCAAAGTTAATTCCAGCATAAATTGAAGAAGAGAATCCTGTCGCTGTAGGGTTGAGATAACACACTGCTATCAGTTCTTCTTCGTGCATGATTTACAGCATTGCTTGCCATAAAATTTGTGGTTACAGACACCGTGCTGGGGCACCAGATGACACCACGTGAAGAAATCCACACAAGAGGGATCATCTGAAGGAGAGAAATCAAAGCAACATGGTAAGATTGTGTTTTAGCAAGTCTACAAGCCAGGTGACAGTTCCGCACGTTTGGAAATGTTAAAAACACTACGGGTGACTCGATTCAAAGACCAGGAACCATGAACTCGCTTTCAGCTCAAAAATACCAGGTTCTTTTGATTAATTTGTGAAGAGATCAAACTTGTTAATTTGATAGAGGTAGAACTATTATATTATAGTAGGAGGGTCTGTGGCTAATTGAAATTAGAAATTAGAAAGTAAATTTAAAAATAAAAAAAGACAACAAAAATTTTAGAATTGAAAAAATTAGAGCACACTTTGAAATTCAGGCAAACTGTGTGATTGCGTTCCAGAACCTTCCAGAGGGACTGAGTCTCTCTGTCAGACTAACAAATCTTTCTGCTTAGACACTTCGGTCAGGCGGCCTGAATCGGGCTTTTAGGACTTTGAGTGGGATTTTGGTGAAATCTTCATTAACTGCAATGGGGAAAGAGGTGGGATGAAAATGTTTAGTTCTGAAATGTCCAGCTTTTAATTACAGCCCAGTCCCTTTCAGAATGTCTCATGGCTGCGCCTTTCTCCAGTTCTGTAGTAAATGCCTTGTGTTTCTTTAAAAGTGCAGAGTGATGATTCATATGGATGATTTATAAACAAATTCACCATGTCTGAGAGAGCAGTAAGACGTTTAAATGAGGTTTAGCAAAATTTATAGCTAAACTGAAATCTCCTGTGAGCATGGGAAAAGATTCTCTTTGACTCAGAACTACTGTTTACATGGTCAATAAAAGGAATTTACAAGGAGACAGTGAAGAAAAATCCAGCCACCGTTGTCTGCGTTCTCAGATCAGCAAAGCCGAGTCACAGAAGATAAATGCTCCTTCACACAGCACAGAACTTCTGCGTGTTCTGGGGGCCAGGAGTCCTCTCCATCTCTCTGTAGGAACTTCTTTCGATTAGACACCACTTGGCTTTTCTTGATTCTTATGTACCTTTATCACCCTCAAATTTATTTGAGGGATTAAGAAAATAATAATTGTTTTAAAGATGTGACTTTATTCCTGTTTTTAAAAAGGTATGTCTGTCTGCAAATGCTGAGTAAAGATACTGTCCTTGAACAAACAGTTGTGCAGGGACTGGGCAGCTCGGTGCTGAACTGCAGCCTTTCCACTCCACAGTGTTCTCTTGCTGTCCCTACTGGAGCATCGGTGGGATGAGCTGGGAGTTCAGCCCCGGCTTTCTTGCTGCTTCACCTGCTGGGCACCAGCAGGATGTGCCGTGGGGAGGACCCAAAGCAGACAATGGATGACAAACACGGACAGCACAACGTGAGGAAGGCTGTTCTGATTAAGCCGAGAAGAAACCCTGCTGCCATGGAAGGGTAAATTTTCAAAAATGATGAATTACTGTTTAAAAACACTTGGAAGCACTGGGAGACAATGTTAATAAATCTTTATGCCCCTTTTGAAGCTCAAAGTGCAATGCTGACGTTACAGAGGTATGGCCAAAAACTGCACCCTTGGGACCTAATCCAAAGACATTTGGATTGAACACAAGGAGTCCCACCAACTTCAGTGGATGTGGATCAGGCTGTCAATGCCTTATTTCTATTTACTCAGTTCTAGGTTATTTAAATTTTCATTCATTTTAAGCAGTTGGATTTACTAGGAGTTACGGTGACCATAACTGCATCTAACAGAGGATCGGAGCGACCCAGTTTGTTGAGAAAAGTGTGTAAACTCTCCCTGAAACATTAATTTCTTGACTGTGATCACTGAGCCGGAGCTTTGTGGCTGGTAATAGAGACCGATTTGCCTCAAAGTGATTCCAGCACAGCTGGTCCCCTCTCTTTTTGCTGGTTTAGACAGAAAGTGAGAGAGCAGTGAGGAGATAATTGATCTCTAGAGCCTGACGACCCAGTTATAATAAAGGGGAAAGGGCTCCTGCAGATGTGAGGACAGAGAGAAACTGGCCAAGGCCAAAATTAGTAACAGACGTTACTCCAGACATGAAATATAGCAGAGGAAGGCAGGGGTGAGAGAGAAGTGCTTGCTGTATCGTGACAGAAAAGGATGTAATACAGAAACTCCAAAGGACAGCTGAACTTTTTGGGAAGGCTAATTTGAAGTGCTAAGAACATTTACTTGGAAAACCAGAACTATTTAAGTATCCCTGTTAGGGGCATTTCATCTATGTATCCTTGTTTGGATTCAGGCTGGTATACACCATCGATACACAGTTTGATACCCTGCAGCAGAGTGGCCCGTGGAGATAGCACTGGGATTTACAGGGTTTGGGTAGAGGGGCTGGGGAGGTGCTTGGCTAATGTCAGTTCACAAGATGCAGGGCCAGAGCTTGACCTCTGATCCCAGCTCCATTACCAGCTTTCTCTTCCAATTCCCCCTGGCTTTTATAGAGGTTACTTTCAGCTCCTGGTTTTAAAGGAGCTGAAGAGTTAATAGTATTTGGCAAGTTAATGTTTAAAGTGCTTTAGCATACCTAGATAACTGGTGTTATATGGGACAAACCTGGACCTCCATGAGCTCTTTTCCCACAGTTAGGAGTCACAAACTATAACCAGCTTGTAAGCAAATGTATGGGATGGGGCTGAAGCACCGCTCTGTCTCTGTGGAGGTTCTGAGAGAATTCCCTTTCCATCACTCAGAGCAACTCAAAACCTGCTCCACCAGCTCCTCTAGGACTGCAAAAGACACTGACGGGGTGGAGGGGGATACAGCAGACACAACTGGGGACAGAGCTTACCTCATGTTCCCTGACTGCACATCATACACGGATCAGAAACAGTAAGAAGAGAAGTAAATTTGAGACAAAGCATTTTTGGACTCCCAGGATATGGCCGCAGTCTGAACCTCGGACAGATTTCAAAAGACTAAAAATAAATGGCAAATTCTTATTGCTGCAGTTGCTAGTTTTCACAGTAAAACTACCAGGATAGGATGCTTCTATGTTATTCAACAAGACAGTGTAAAGGTGCAGCTCAGACCCAAATGGCAGAACTTATTGACATACTTTTTTTTTTTTTTTTAACATATCCCTGTTTTTAAGATCAATTCAGCTTTAAGAGGGTTCACTCTGAGAAGATAGATGCTGTAGTATCAGGAAACAACCGTGAAGCTGGAAAGCCTGGGAAAAAGTCATTCATGAGGGAACATGCCAAATACTAATCTTCAGTGGGTGTAAGTGGAAAAGATGATTTTTGCTGGATGTGGAGTTCAAAGCAGCCAGCCCTGCTGCAGCACGTAGAGCTGAGTTTTACCTCTTTTCACAGGGACTGGGCAGAAGTTCGTGTTGCAGGCTCTCAGGACTGCTGGTTTCTGATGGGGCAAGCACCCAGAAGCTGGTCTTCCCTGGCGCAGGCACTGTACGCTCCGGGTCTGCACTCCCCCTCCACATGTTACTGTACACTGTGGAGAAGAAGAAAGTAAAAGCCATATTTCATTATAGAGACTCTCTGGGAGCCCACAAAAGCCAAAGGAGGAACTTTCAGGGGCTTTGGGTGAGACTTTCAAAGAGAGAGGGGTCAGGATCAGATGTGTGGCTGTTCAGCGATCCCCGTTGGGACCAGCTTTTCAAAGATGTGTGCATCTGTTCTCCCTCCCAGCAGTTTGGGTAAGGACTCAGCTGAAAATTTGGTTCCTTAGGCATCGAGATGCAAACTGAACACTTTTAGAAAACCTGTTCGTGATTGTCTGCACTGATTTCCTTTGAACTCTGAGCCTCTGGGCCCGATCCTGCTGTCTGAACAGAGATAAAATTCCCTCCGGAACCACAATTATGGCAGTATCGAGGGAAAACCACTATGCGTTTGCAGGAAGATCTATGAAGTATTTTTAAATGAATAAGCCTTTTACTTGTATGTGTTTCATGAAAAGTTGTCTTTAAGATAAATGTGATCGTTTTCATCTGATTACAATTGTCAGGCATACATTGTTTCATGTAAATGTTATTAAATGAGTGTATGTCTCATTGATATGTGACTCATAAAGTAGATAAGTTCCAGAAATACAGAAGCTTGTTTGCAAGAATGTAGAAACAAATACAGACTGATCCCATAATTAATCATCATATTTAGGGAATTCCAGGCAATCTGTGCAGATGCTCGAATACATTGTGCATATAGATATGTAATAGTTCAACCACAGTGCAGTTCGGAGAAAGTGCTGGAAAATGAGCATGGAATGCAGTGCCTCTCGAGCACGAATAACATTTTTTAGGTGACATTCTTCAGTTTCAGGACAAAGAAATGAGCTGCACCAAAGTACATGATGGATGTGGCCCAGCTGCATCATGTTTCAGTGGCTACGTGCAGGAGACACCTGTGGACTGTTCGCACTGGTGATACCTCCTCCTTACCATCGGCCGTTTGACTACAGCACAGTGTAAGATTGGGTGAGCTTTAATCTGGGAAGCTTAATCTTTTAATCATGAGAGGTGAGAGTTTCCTATTCCTACCTGCTGCCAGGGTGAGGAGTACCAGCCAGACACCGTGTTATACAGCGTTTGGGATGGACAGGCTCCCTTGTTACAGGCTTCTTCCAAGACGGTGTTTGGTTTCTTGATGTTTCTACATCTTCTCTGAGGAAAGGTGATCAGTTTGCCCTGGATGCTTTTCTCTCCACATTTTAGTTCTCGCTTTTGTACACCTGGGCCACAGGAGGCTGAGCACTGCAAAGGCAGAGCACATCTTTTAAATCTGTAGAAACACATTCACATAAGGGTCTTTTGCTTTGTGCAAAAGACCCCACATTATGGGAAACTACAAAAGCATTATACAACTAAAGTCACAAAGACCATGTTCCATAACGTGTAAACTGAAATATGAATTCAAGTCAAAGTCATAAAACCCCAAGACATCAGGATGCATCTAACTACATCTGTATGTAAAGAACAGTGTTTTTATAGCAGCTTGCCTACAACACCTGATTTTCAAGTGACAGCTTTCCCCCACAGGCTTTGTGTGTCAAGATTTCCACCCCAAAGGAGGGCAGGGACCCATGTAATGGCACCACTTTACCTCACTCCAAGAAGAAATCACCCACTGGAGTCGGTCATTCTTGGGACAGCGTCCGAGCACACAGGTCTGCTGGGATTCAGGTTTAGGGTCTCTGCTGCACATACTTTCAGGCAAGATTGTAACCTTGGGAGAACCGATACTTTTGCAGTAGACTTCCCGTTTCTTAACACCTCTCCCGCAAGTCTTGGAGCACTGTGATGGAAAGAAATGCTCATTTGAACTGGCATGATTTGGAATTTACAGCAGAGCATAAAAGCTATGGATAAGGTGCTGTGTACTTGACATTATAATATAAGTAAACTTGAAATTCCATTGGTAATTAAGAAACAGCAACATCTGTATGTCACTTCTAAAACATTGTTCTAAGTGCTTTCTTAATGTAAACTATGAACTCTTACAGCCCCCATGTAGAGCAGATAAGTAATACCTCTCTTCCGTAGATGAGGTAAGTTGGAGTTGTGAGCAAAATGCCTTTTTCCCCGGACAGCACAGATGAAAGCTGGTCCTAACCTCCCGTCGCAGAATCTCCCACAGCAAGATGTTCTCAGCTATTTGTTATTTTGTCCTCACCTTGGCCTAGAGGGATGAGCTAGAGGCAGAGAAAACTACCCAGGGAATCTCTACATAACCAAATGAACCTCGCTACAAGAGTCTGATGCAGACAATGGTTTGAAGATATTTTAATTGCCAAGATTACAGCTGAAGCTTACGACAAGTCACCAGTGAATAACTATGCATTGCTGAACCGTGGTTCTGTTGAAAAGGCATCTCTAGTTCTCTTTGCCTTTAGCGCACGACAAAATGCAGGAAGGAGCAATAAACGGCCCCACAGTAACACTGCCAGCTTTCTACCTTGTTACATCCTCTTCTAATTGTTCTTCTTTTTGCTAATAATTAAAGGGCACATTCCAAGGCAGAATCCTGAACTATCACTGTCTGTATTAAAGCAAACAAATGTTTTTTAAAAGATTTCATGAAGACGGAGTTGTACTCAGGATGCAACATAAATATCTGCGTGCTGAAAATGTGTGGTTTTAATCTTTCCCCCAAACAAACAAAAAGCTCCTTTCCTTTAAAATTACTCTGATTTGTGTAGAGGGGCCAGGTATTTTGCATTTTTTTCCCTCTTAACTCCCTTGAGCCTGTGATACAACAGCTTTCAGCTGAATCTTAAAGTCTTCACTAACTCGTTCAACAGACCTGTTCACTACATTTCAGCAGGACTCATTGACTTAATTTGAAAATCCCAACTTGAATTGTACACATCCTAAACAGCAGTAAAATGGATTTGTTTTCCTTTTTTTTTTTTTCAGTTTAGAGGAAAAAAAGTTCAAAAGTGTGAACATGTTTAAAGACTTTACTCTTTCCTTTTAAGTATGTAATCATCATACCTGATTTTTATCATCTCCTGCCACACTAAGGTTTCCTTCACCTACACTGGAAGAAACCATTTCTTTTTGAGTGTTAAAAAGCTGTTACGATGGACTCTGGAGCAGTTACATTATAGGGCACTCCTCTGGAGAGGCAATCTGTGCTTCTCAGTAGGGAGTGCTTAGGTCAAGATGTTCCAGAGTAGCACCTAAAGAGTAACAATACCAAGAAGTGCACACAGAACTAATAGATTTATCAGTACATTTAAATCCACCATGAATCTCACTAAATGAAGATGGAAAACTAAAAACAGTGTAGCTCCTTTTGATGTAAGTGTACTGTCAGCTTGCACTTAAATCCCCTATTTTGCCCTGCTTCATTTATTCTTAGATGAACAGTCTATGCCAGCCTCAGTAGCAGTGAAAGAGAGAGCAGAGATGTGGTTTGTGTGAGCCCAGGCTGGTTTGGGAAGCAGGGTGTGTTACACACAGGAATCTGCCCAGGGGCCTCATGCCCCTCATGGCAATTAGCTGGAGCAGCGCTCCGTTTGCAGTACCACTAGTTACTCTAACAAAAGCAAAAGCAAGAAGTGATTAGCCGACCTGTAAATCACAAATTTATCAACCCACAAGTCACAGATGTGCGTGCACTAATGTGCAACTCTAACCCCAAATATTTCTTCATTCCTTGACTGCCTGTCATCTCTGAGAAAAGCTCATATTGGTGGGAAGTAACCTCAGAGGGAGGTTAATGGCTTTGAAGAATTGATAGAGCCTTAAGTTATGAAACAGGAAAAAACCTATCCATCTCTTTCTATGTACCAAAAGGACAACACGTGTCCCCTTCCAGCAAGCCCTCCTGGCTGAGCACTTAGGAAGTCTAGTTAAAATCTATACATAGATTACATATTATCTGCACAATCAGAGACACTTACAAAATACTGATCTTCACAAAGTGCACTATTGTTCTTTTAGAGCAGAGGGTTTGGGCAATATTTGCATGTAAGTTTTTCTCCAGATTACCTGAGACCATAGGCCGGGGCTCCACTGGGGCGGGCAGTCCTGACTGTTGCACACCTGCACCTGTGTCGGGGTGCTGACAGGACACAGCGAATGGGCCACAACCTCCTCCCTTTGGAAAGCCCTCTTCTGGAGACACTGAATGAGACGACTTTGTTGTCCTCCCCCGCAGGATTTGCTGCACGTGCTCCATTCGCCTGCTGACCAGCTGAAAGGGGAAATGTGTGTTAGAAACGCAGGAGTCCAATTAGCTTTATAAAATTAATACACAGCAGCCACCTTATGAAAAGTGCATTATTCAGGGATTCTGTTGGGCCTGCTCTCCCGATGTGCTGGTACCTGCTCAGGGAATCAAAAAGCCTTAGTTACAGATCTGTCTTCAAAGCACAGAACATTTTGTTAGGGATGAAATCTAAGTCACGCAACTAGAAAAACTAGTATTACTTACAGTTCTCATCTACCAGAACCAACTTGCCTATGGATCCCACATGGAATCTGGAATTCCACGGGGACTGAGGCTGGTGCAGTATCTAGAAGGTCTAAGGGTCTGGCTATGAAATCACTATTCCTTTTTAACCATGCCCATGCTTTTAATTGAAAAAAAAATTCCCTAAACCGGGAAAAGAGTAATATTTTCTAAAGAAATGGTAGGATGATCACTTCTTCTGTCACTTTAGCTGCTGAAGGGACCTCCATGGAGCCCAACAGACCTGAGGGCAAAGGAAGAAGCCAGTTAGAGGCAGAGTTCTGTAAATCGATAAGAATCAATTATGGGAAATTTCTGCCAAGTTCTGGTACATTTTTTTTCCTTTTTACACCTCTCTCAGAAGCTAATAATCCTCTCAGAAGGAGGATTCACCTGAGCTGACAGGAGGGAAAAGCTGCCGTGGGGGGTAAGAATGGGGCCAGTTGAGCCCAGCACGTACCTCCCAGTGCATTTGTGCATAGATACACTCACACGGGGCGACAAGTGCTGGCGTGGTGCTGTCCACTGGTATTTGTGTCAAACCTCACTGGCCTCTGTTCACAAAAAAGAACTGGCTTGCTAAAATCAGCAGCCCTGTCATTAGTGTCTGGAGGATTTAAATGTCCCCAGACTAATAAATTTGGCAGACAGATGCTGTAGAATCTAAATAAAACAGGAAATTTAACCAGGAAAAGCTGTTGGGCAAATCTGTACTGTCACAGACATGCTTCACTTACACATCGTGTCACTGAAGTTACACAAAGTCTGAAAAATCATTGCCAATTGCCTAGGATTAAATTCAGCTTGGAAATGTCAGTAGCTGCTCAGTATTTCTGTGACTGAAGCAGTGAGTGGGACCCCAGCCTTTGTGGGACACTTGACAAGGACAACCAAGTGTCTTTGTCCTCGAAGGCTTGCAACATTAGACCATAAATAACAAAAGAGGAAAACAGAAGTCAAGAAACAAAGGAGATTATGAATGACTAAATTATTGCTCAAGTTGAGAATTCTTATTCAAAGAACCCGCATTGAATTTAAACAGCTTTTAAAACAGCAGTTTAACAAATTTTTAATAATTTGTGCCACAAAATAAAGGTTCTGTTCTCCTGTCCAACTGCTTGGCCTGTCCTACTGCCCATGGTTTCTCGCAGCCCTGTGAGCACTGGAAGAGCAGCTCATGTACACATAGTGGTGCACTGACAAGAGAGCTTTTTTTTCCTGTTCTTACTGTGTGAAGGGTGAGCAGCAGCCCATTCGCCTGGCTGTTCACATCTGCCTCAAAACAAAGCTAATTTTAATTTGTAAAAAATAGATTAAAAGCCTATTTTGGAAAAAAATTCCTTTGGGAATAGAAAAAATCCCAACTCTCCATGTAGTAACTTCAGTAACTGCCAAGAGTAGTGGGAAATATAAAAAGCACTAATTTCAGGACAAAAAAATATTAATGTGAAAAGTCGATGGTTATGTAATGCCAGAACATGCCAGAATTTTCCTTTTTGTCTTACTTATAAATATCAGGACTACTGCAATGCAAGCTTCTAGGAAAAAAGTTACAGTTTTAATCCCTTTTACAGCTTTTAATTAGTTCACCTTGATGTTTCTGACACCAGAAGTGTTCATTTTAAGAGTTTATTTACCATAACTGCCCAGAAAGTCACAGAGGAGAGGGCAATAAACCTACTTCAGTGTCGTCTAGAAAACTGCCATTTTCCAAGATTATCTGGGCTGTGATCCAAGAGTATCTTTCATTAGCTCAAATAACTAAATAATTATGAGCAGATTTGGCAGCTCTGAAATCCAACAACAGCGTGCAGTAACGATGCCTTTCTGTGTTCTTACTGTTGGGACAGTAGTTTGTTCCTACTCAGACTAATAAGTCTTTGTTCTTATGCAGCAATTATTCCTCGCTGACCTTTGTAAGTCTGGAGCCTCTTTTATGTCACCACAGTGACACGCTTGTATCTCATCTCTTATTCACCTCCTTCCCTTGCCTCTTGTGCCGACTATATTTGTGTGTGCTTTATTTGCTGGCTATTAAGCATTCTTTGTTTCCTCCATGGAATTTATTAATACTACATTTTTTGATGTTGGCAGTCTGGGTTTTATGGGAAATACTACACGCCGTGACTTTCTGGGCAGATTGCTCAGCAGAGATATTCTGGCATCGTTTCACTCAGCTGAATGGGAATCTGTTAATTTAAGACATGGTCTTACATGTAGATCCTCCATACATTAATATATCCTAAGGATTTTAAAAATAATTAATTCTCGAGTTGAATTGTTTTTTCCCTAAAGGTGGCTTGGGGCTTTTATGCTTTTTCTTTTTGTACTCCTTTTACTCTTCAAGTCATTAATTGTGTTTTCAAATAGTAAATCTAAGAATATCAGTGCAATTTCATGATGAAAGCATTGCACTGCGTGTCAAAATAGATATTCAGCATTTTCAGTGACTGATCAATCACTGGATGTTCACCATTCATGGGGATCTCCTTGTAACAGAAATGGAAATCCCGTGTGTGGTCAGTAGAGTGTGATTTGGGTGAAGCTCTATAACCTATCAGTGCCACATCAAAACCAAGGTAAGCATAAACAGCTTAAACAGACTCCTGGGAACATCACAGACAATAGGTTTCTGTGTACATGATGCCGAGGTCACTGGATAAAGATAGTTCTGGCAGAGGATAAGTCGCAAATGAAAAGATTGTGTTTGGCTACAAAGATTAGTCCAAATGGGTATTGAGAAAATCATGTGGCTAAACGCAATCTAAAGAAACTGCTGAAGCAGGAACATGGGGCTCACATGTCACATGTTACCATTATTTAAACCTTATCTCTAGCGTTTTGTGGTCATAGTCTATAATTTGCCATTTGGATTTTGTGTACTCTGCTGTAATCTTTAAATTTTGCAGGAAATTCCAAACTATTACTGCACTATTTTTCAGTATGTTCAACATATTACAAACTACTGATTTTTATGTAAAAACAAAGCCACTGCAGAACACAGACATCTTTTTACTGTGCCCTATCATCCTCTTCTGGACTGGAGGAGCTGGGGAATGCTTCCCATTAAACTCCCTTAAATGTGGTATCTTATGAAGTATGGGAATAGGCTTAGCCAGTTGCTTTTACCACCCATTGCTTTCATCGCAGCAGAGTAAAACCAGCAGATGACACCAGGTCTAGGGCTTTCCTACCTTTCCTCTGTTTTCTCCTGCCTCTGTGCTTCAGTGTATCTTCAACTGTCTTTATTTCCCACAGAAACACTCTTAATTTTGTCAACACAGCACTTTCAAAAATCTCCTGTTCTGGCAGTCAAAATATCTTGTCCAACATACTACAGCTTTGCTCATCTTTGGTATAAAATGAAAGCAATGCTAAGGTTGCGGACTCAGGAATCCAAAAGTGAAAACATCAGCAGAAGAAAAATGGCCAAATGTGTCCTTAAATCTACCCATTTATATTCTAAGGCACACAATACTGTCTTTAATTATATGAACACACAACTTTTTTTTTTTTTCCAAGGGACCCCCACCACAGCTACTATAAATCAGTGTAACTCCCTTGTTTTTAAAGGAGTTCAAGTGATTTAGACCAACTGGATTCTAAATTCTTATCTATATGTCAGTGTCTTCTTTGCATCTCACCTTTTTTATGTCTTTTAGAAAATGAGATTGTTCACGTAGGCAATGTCTTCACATTTATTTTTGTGGGCACCAGGAGCATTGCCGACGATTTATTTGGTTTAGATAGTCCTCTTCTCGGTATCATAATGCCCTGTGGGACGTTTTGTCCAAAAATCACTAATTACACTTCACAGGATCCTTTTAACCTAATCTAATATGTGGAATCTGAGTCACGGGGCCAAGCTTCCTCACGGGGAGTAGCACTTTACTGAGGAAATGGTCTTATTGATTCAGGGTGAGAAAAGGTGGCAGAACAGGCCTGTAAGTAACCGAGATTTACTCCGTGTCACATAGCTAACCCCAGCACGGTGACAGAGCTGCACGCAGTCCTCAGGAGGGCTTGCTTAGCAACACTAGAAATACCACCTCTCTTATTATCATTGGGCAGACGCCTACACAACTAACATTTTTAAACAATTACTGGTTTATGTTACAGAATAAAAGTGGGTTCATGGAGCAGAGCATACAGTTCTGTCAGAGAGGACTTCTTTCGTGGCAAACTCAGTCATGAGGCACAGCAAAAAGGTACAAAAATAAAGAGAACTTACTATGCTGGGCAGGGATTAGTGTTGCATAGCTTTGTTTCAGTTAAAGGCTTCATCCTTGGGCCACAAAAGGAGGAATTCACTCGTGTACGATGATCTTCTAAACAAATTGCTTTTGCTGTCATGTGTCCTATGGAAGTATTAGGAAAAAATACAGCAAAATAAACATTTACTCAAAATATAACGTTCACTCAAAATGCAAGAGAAAAAGTAGTAGGGAAGAGTAATAACTAAACAAGTCCAAGCTCATCCTTGGTACAATTCCACTGATTTGTACTAAATAAAATAGGATTTAATCTGGCATCATGTTTTTAACATTAATTTCCTTCTCTGTAACACAGGTACTATACAAGTCAGATGAAACATTTTAGCTATAAACAGCATATTTGCATAATCTTTCCCCAGCAGAATTTAGGAATTCTTCAAATCCTCGTTCCCTGCAGGAAGTAGGAGCACTTGCTGAGCAATCCTCACCCACTTGAAAACTGGAACAAAACATTTTGCAACTTTTTACAGTCCATCTTGACAGACGTGAGAATTCTGCCGGTTCCTGTACCTCAGCTCTGCCTGTTGTCAGCATCAGGACAGATTACAGAGAAGCCTACAGATGCTTTAAGAGATGAAGTGATTTTATAGCTTTTTTTAATCTTTTAATAGAGATGTATCGTTCACCTCACACACGGTTCATTGGACACAGCAAGTCAGATCTGGAAACACGGTTGTTTCTGTCACCTTTACACCCGTGCTGCAACCTCCACTTGTTACAAAGGGAAGCAAGAAAAAATACAGTTGTCATATTTTATGTCTGAGGGTTCCTGGTGGGTCGTTCTTCCAGAAACCATCTATCGCAGGGCTGTGAAACCTGACAACACACTAGCAAGGTATTCCTGAATTTCACCCGGACTCTTTTGCCAGTACAGAAGCGTAACGTGCCATTTCCGTGGTCACCCAGTTCTGTTCTTTGGTCTTAAGGACAGCTGCGCTACAGAGTCTTACTTGTGTGATCCACTTCCAATTTAAAGGCCACCAAAATTTTAATTCTCAGTTCTTTTTGCGGGACTTCCCACACGCCAGTTTTCTGCTTTCATTGCAGCCCAGAATTATTTTCACTGAGAGAATATCCAGGATTTAGAAAAAACAAATAGATGGCCTGCACAAAGCAAATACCTAGAGGAATATGGTTATAAGAAATCCTCAACCAAGGTAGAATTTCATACTCTGACCTGGCAGAACTAAATATTTGTAATTAAACAGTGAGAAGATCAGGGTGCAACTGTTGGTAAAGGTCTAGATAATATTTGGGTCTTCAGCTACCCACTACAGGTAAGAAAGATTTGGCTTATTTTATTGTTTGGTATCTTCCTATGTTCCCAGATTACAACAACATCAAAGCACATACTTAATTCCCACATTACTTCAGCAGGGAGGTATTACATGCGTTCGGATTGACCTAAAGACAAAAGACTGAGTCACCGCCAGTGACGTGAATAATTGAGACTGGTGTGATTTTTTTTTTTTCCCTATAAAGGAAGTAGAAAGTATTTCATCTATGTTATATGTAAGTTGTCAGATAAAAAAATAAGGACCAGGTGTTCAGTGTAACACACCCACCCCCCATCTGTATTGATACACATTTCTAAAATTAAAGGCAGCTAAAATGTTTGATGTGCTTTGAAAAAAGTGAGAAAGAGGATGGGCAACTGGGATGTTACCTACCACCACCGCAAGTGGCCGAGCACTCTGACTGCACCGTCACCCAGGAGTAGCTGTGCTTTTTGACTGATGTCTTGTTTTCATGGTTGGTTTTGGAAAAGGTGTATTCCCAAGCAATCCCAGGATTTTTGCCTTGTAACAGGATCTGTGGGGGAGTATTTGGGATTTGTTTAAAGAAAAAAAAAGGGGGGGAGAAGATAAAAAAGGAAAAAGGATTCTGTTATTCTGAAGGCAGATGAACAACACACAATACACACATAATACATTTATACACATCATGTTCATGAAAGAATTTTTAGGAGACCTAATTTTTCAATAAACTAAATACCATCAAAGTAATTCCTAAACAGCAAAGTGTTTGCTTGGGCTAACACCTGCAGGGCATAGAAGAGAAGAGTGCAGAAGTGCAGCATTCGGCACAACACTCCTTTAGATCAGAATCCTGGTGAAGCAGAAATGCCTTCAAGTAGACGTGAAAGAGACCAAGAGACTGGGCAGCACAGTCTTACTCCCTGCCCCAGCTCTGGGTGCTCTGCTCCTGCCACTGGCCCTCAGCACGTGGGTCACTGCCCTCCCTGGGGGCTCACTGGCAGGTGCCTGCGGAGGTGCAGTGGGTGAGTTAAGGATTTAGAGATGGGAGAAATGTCCTGTATTTTAGTGAGCAAAGGCCCAGGTAGTGATCCTTCTGCGGTGCCTTCTATGAGCGAAGAAGCCTGTGCCCATGAAGTAGGCAGGACTCAATGGCGTTACTGAAGAAGCCTGAGCAAAGTGGTAGTAGAGATGTGTGGGGACTGGGAATAGAGGTGGTCAGAGAGGGCTTCCTCGGTTCTTGAGGCTGAGGTTATAAAATAGATTTTTTTTTTAATGTAAAAAACTGTTTTCTGTGTGGACTGGTGATAATGTTCATTTGGAAGACCCTCAGCTGGTATTTTTCTCCTGCTGATGGAAGCTGATAAAGCTTCGGTCCAGGAAAGGACCCATCCTTGAATGTCTACAAGGGAAGAATGATTGGAAAAAATCTTTTATTCATGATTTTAGCATAATGTGTTAGAAAATTTATAGCAAGTGTGATTACTGATTATAATAATAATCTTTGCATTTCACGTGGGGAGCCCAGCTCTCAGGGGATGTGCCATTCTAGTGGTGAATTATATTGCAGTTTTCATGTAGGCAACTTCCTAAAATTCACTGTATTCATTTCAAGTCTGAATTATAATCAATGCAAGCTGCATGAACATCTGACACATACCTTAACTTGGGGAGAAGTATCTCTTTAACAACATTTATTTTAGAAACTATTTTTGGCAGCAAAGTGAATTTATTTTCAAACTTAATAGAAAAAGTGCAAGAGGTTACAGTTAGAGAGCTCTACTAAGTTTTAATTCTTCACCAATATGGATCTGGCCATGGTGATAAAAAGAGCAGGTGCAGTTAATCTCAGTTCCCAAATATGCTTTCTGATAAGCACTAGCCTTTCAAGTGCAATTTCAGCCTGTGCTAATGACAACCATTCAGATATTACCAAAATATCAGTTCAGTTCCCATGATGTCTAACCCAAGCGCTTCAGCCATCCATGCAGGTGGAACTGATCTCTATATAGACTGGTTGCTTGAAATAGCAACAAATGGGCATTTATGTCATTTAAGACATAGAAATATAATAACATTTGGAACGTAGCCAAGGGCTTTAAAGTATTCTGAAAATGTACCTGTTGGAAAACAGAAATTAGCCATGACAGTGAAAATTCAGACAATTTACATCACCTCCAGCTCACTAATGTTGAACACATGAAGGAGCTGGACAGCCCAGTGTTTACTTTTCTATGAGAAAGAAAAACGGATGCTGTATTTTACATTCTCAGTAGCCAAAGATTTTATTTCAGTCAGTGAACCTTAATGATCCAAACTGAGAATACAGCAATTAGGGCTGTAAAAGGCAAAATACTTCCAAATGAATTGGAGAGTGTGTGCCTTCTCGTTGGAAGATTCAGGTTAGAAGATCCTCCAAGAACATTAAAGTATTTAATGTGACATTTTTCATCTCGCCCATCCAAGGTGAGATCTATTCACGAGCACCTTGGAATACCTTTGAGATTACAGAGGAATTAGATCAGAGAGTGGTTAGTGACCTCTCTATTTTTACTGAATATTCTTGACAGAAATAGTATGACTCTCTCTGTTTTAGGGGTGAGTCATATAGGGATGTATATACCACAGCCATTTTACAAGAAAAGGATGAAAGCGACCACTGTTAAATTAGGAAGCGCTGGAACTGATACTGCTGCCTTGCACAGATACTTTCTGAATCCCTGGATCTCGTTCGTACTCTTTCCAAAAAGCCTCTGCCCCATTTCGTGCTCACAGCACAAGCTGCTCCCTAATGAGTGAATTCCACAGTTTCTGCATTTTACTTTATGCTCATTCATGGTTCTGTGCCCTGTTCAAACCATTACCAGTGTAACTTTTTCAGGACCTTTCTTTTCTCCTTGGCCACTCAGCACTACCTGATGCAGAACTTTTATAAGATTTAACAACCCCTTCAGGTGAAGGAAAATCTCTTCTACATAAATGTTTATTTTTAGAAAGCTGTCTGGCTTCTGATAGCAAAAAAGTCCAACTCTGTTAAAACAGCTGTTCCACAGTCACTTTGAATCTTGACCCTCAAGTCCATGAGCATCAAAGTTTTTAGAAAAAACAAGTTGCAATAACGTTTTCACTCTACTGCCCTTCTCTTAAGGACAAATGGAGACAAACAACTAATGTGTAGCATTTCAGAACATGTGCTTCAGAAAAAAATAGGGTGTGTTAACCCTAATAAGAATTGAGCCCTGGAAAACTATTTAACTAAAACAATTCCGTTCCTGGTTCTTACAGAGCAGACCTCAAAATGCTTTAATTTGCTTTTACTCATTGGAAGGTCCTATGAGTCCAAGGTATTAGCACAGATCTCAGCGTCTTTGGCAGCCAGAAACACTTTCAGAGGAGCTTTATTTTCTCCTTGTGTAAGAAAAGATCTGGCTAATGTATGAACAGTCAAACTCAGATTTCCTCTTCCACAGTCCTATGAGGATGCGCTTTCTCCCATTTCAGTGGGTGCTCTGTGTTCCTTCAAGTGCAGTGGCTGAAATTCTATCTGGCCTTTTAGTAAGTCATGTCTCAACAGAGGAGGAGGTTTTGTCCGTACCTCAAGACCTTGTGTAAGGGTCAGCCCTCGTCTCATTTCATTTTGACAACTGTCATAAAACTGTGCTATGTCAGTGGCCAAAAAAGCAGTAAAGCTTAAAACTTTTCTAATAAAAATACCTGGATATATTAGACTGAACACGTGTCTTCTGAAAGTGCGCTTTACTTTGTGATAGTAGAGGCAGGAGACACAACGAATGCATCCTGAGCAGCAGAATTCAGAGAACAAAAGAGGGAGGATGGGAGTTAAAAGCAGGAGCCAATTTTACTCCTGTTAGAGCAATATCCTCCTGCTGCTCCAACAGAGTGAAAGGAATGAAGAGGAAATCATGTCAGACGAGTTCCAACAGGACCTGTTGGTATCTATCGCTCCAGAGAACAACCACACAAGGATGTATGAACCTCTTACCCTCCGGCCGAGTGAGTGCCCCCGGGATAACTCCTGTGTCCCAGCCAGGCAGGGCCATACACCTACTGAGCCCCTGGGCTGCAGCCTCTCCATGCCCTGCCCGGCAGCCAAAGCTGTGGCCCCTTCCCCACAGCAGACTACAAGAGGGGATGGTAGCACAGCAAGAGCTACATCGGGGGCTCTTTCCTCCTGTAGGGAAGCTACGTAGGGGAAAGCCAAAATCAACCTCTGGAAAAGCACTGGAGACAGACTATTGGAGCACACAAAGCCGTAGACTGAACGTCCCTGGCACTCAGCTGAAAACCAGTATACCCTGTATAATGGTCAACCACGTTTTCATCAGGAATGCGATACTACTGCAAAGTTGCAATTTTGCCAAAGTCATGAACATATAAAAAAAAAAAGGTTTTCTATCATTTTCAACCATTCATTATAAAGCCCTTCCTTAAGAACCCAATAACTGAAGTCTGCATATACAGCCAAGTTATCAGACCTACAAATTTGGAAAGACCTCCAGTGCTAGTCTACTTAACTGGATGCAGTCCAGCGTCTTTTCAGCCAACTGGCATTTGCTCCCAAATTTACAGCTGGCAAACAACCTCCTTAAACATTTCCAGTTCCTCAATAGAACTGTTTAATGTCTACCTTTAACACACCAACCACCTGACTTCAGACACAACACTCAGCAGCTCTAACCGCAGGGCGCAGAGTTATAAAATTTACAGCTTCTTGAATTCAAAAACCACAGACTCTACGGCTGGAATCTTCCAGATCTATTCCGAAGAAAAAGAACTGTGGCTTTTGCTTAGGGCACAAAATGGTAAAACAATGGATAAATTGAATTCTCCTGAGTAAAGAACCTTTTCCTTTTGCTGCTAATTTTGATTTCAAAGCTAAACCAATACATTTGCTAAACTCGCTGTGCATCTGCTCCTTTGCTGGAGATTGTGTTTTTCCCAGGGCCATCCTGAGTTTCCAGTACAGTGCTCCATTTTGCAGGTCAAACTGGTAAAGAGTCTATTGACGTTGCTTTGTTAGGACTGACTTGGTGCTTTTCAGGTGTTTTTTATTGTAAAACGTGTACATGAAGTTACTTGCAACACACTGAATTAAAATGGATTAATTTAAACAAGATAAGCTCCTTTTTCTTCCCTAATATTCTGTCCAGTGTACAGGAAAGCACACTAATGTCTGTCTGGCATGTAAGTAGCCAAAAGAAATGACTCTGTATCTCTGTGAAGGACTAATAGACATTTCCTGATCAGCTACTGAGGGAAGCTGAGCACAGAGACAAGGCAGGTGGAGGAACAGCCGCTGTTTACCCATCTCTCCTTCCTGTATTTTCATCTTCACTCATTCTGCATGTGCATAATTTACAAACGGGCACGAGCCCAGACCCTGAATCCCAACATCTACAGCAGCTTTGAGCTGAGTCTTCAAATTGCATCTACATTTCCTGGGTCACTCCCACACTTTGTAGGTCTCTGATCATTTCTTTGGGTGGAAGTACCAGAGTTACGGTCTGTGCAGGAGGCCACCAGTTACACCAGTAAGGGCAGTGGGGAGGATGGTCTGAGTGGAAGCCCAGTGCCCGGCTGCGTTACACCTGCAAGACCTGCAGTTTCCATCCACCGCTCACCTACCTGCTGTTCAATAAATATTGGAACATCCAACATCCTAACCCAGATCCTGATGTCTCTGTTCAATCAAGATTAATCCCATTACCTTTTATTAATTTACTGCAGTCTCAGTGGGATAGATGTAAGCATGCAGCATGTGATGTTGGTGGAAAGCTCTTTTAAAATGGGTCTTGAACGAGCACTTACTGGATGGGATCCTTGTCAGTGGCCACCACCAAGAGCTTCAAGGGAAAGTGAGAGAACACCAGCTTGGGAAGCACCAGGACAGGAAGAATTATCCATTGCTTACTTAAGCCAAACTTTAAAAACAAAGGGCTTCTATCTCTTCAGTATTTCTGAAGTCACTGTAAACAAAATCTAAACTAAAAGCTTATGAGAAACTATTGTTTTTCAAGAAAGCCCACTACAGTCATTAAAAGGAAAAAAAAGAGAATATCCTTGAAAGGTGCTGTATGATCTCATTTCTACTTCAGCTGTTTCAAATTTATCTTCTGCTGTTATTGTGTCTCCATTTTTTTAGTGTTCACATGCTAAATGGACAACCTTCAGGGATACCGTCCAGCTAATCTCTCCTCACTAGAGGAGAACCCTTTTATCCCTTGTATTGAATCAACATCTGTATCTTATAAGCACATCTTAGCTCTCTTTAGCTTACTTTCTCTTTAGGGGAAATCAGTACAAATTTATCATCTAGTAGCTAATACTAAATGTAATGCTTTCTAACTGTAACTTGGCTTTCTCCCAGTGGCAGCGAGATCATCAGTAAAGTCATTCCACCTGGTCTCCTTTCTCTTTTTTCCCCTACTGATAGAGAGGAAGTGATTTACTGGTTTTAATTAGACGTATTCCTGCCTTGATGCTCCATTCACCTTGTCTTCCTGGGAATGTCTGCCGCTTTGCAAAGCATCCTTTCCATCTGTTACTTATTGCTGTCAAAATAAGCCCTCTTTTTTTTCCACAAAGATTTCACAATTTCTCGATTCAATATTTCACCAAGTTTGAGGTTAACTTCAGTGAGGACACTGATCCTACCTTGTCCCAAAAAACTTCACAGTCCTTCCTCAAATTGTCTTTGAGTTCTCAAATCAGCCAATTCTTCATCCATTTATTGATAGAAAGGAAAACCAGATTATTAAGCTCTTGTGTTTGTAAGTTAGTTTATCACTCACTGGCCATGCAGTGGTTTTTTAGGCCCACACAACAGTTCAGCTTCTTTTCCCTTTTCAGAACCTTTCCTGTAAGTTGGGTCAATCGTGGAGGGTGACTGAATATTTCAAAAAACAGATGTGGGGAGTGAATCCCATACAAGTTCTGTGTCACCAGAGCCCTGTGATAGCCACATCCCTCGTGCTCTGCCAGCCCCTTCCGGGAAGTATTTTCAGCAGCTAGTGGTGCCACTGGCAGCCCTGGTTTCCAAAGCTAGATAAATTAATGATGAATTTACTGTTTGTTTCTGCTCACGTTAAATATTTGTCAGTTATCAGAAACACACTGCCAAAGTGTTTAAATTAAAAGTGCTGACCATAGATTACCTATGAGCAAATGACAAATAAATGAGCTGAATATATTTAACTACATAAAAACCAAATTGCAGCACAATTCCATTTAAGAGGAGACAATTACGCTACAGAGATCATATTTTAAAATCCTGGTCTTAATTCCTGATCCTAGATTATCATTTAACTATCGTATTTGTACCACTTTGCCCTTTGTTATTTCATCTAGCCTGAATCTGACCATTCCGGGAACCACCCTCTGAATCCATGAATATTGTTTATTTTGGCTTTTATTGCTTTCTACAAACCCACCATCACCAAGGTATCAATAATACTAACTGCAACCTCTAATGGATACAGACACGCAAATTCTGAAGGGCACTGGTTTTACTGGGTTATCTCCCTTGCCTTCCCTCCGTCTGTGAAATCAATTCTTGAGCAATCCAGAGGGGTCCTGATGAATTCTAAAATCTCGTCATGGATTCACACCTCCAGTAGCTGTGCTCAGGAAACACTAGCCCTACACGTGTAACTCCACATCCTTCTTTACAGTGGTCTCCTCCTCCTCCAAAAAATATTTGGCCACTAGAGTTTGTATTTTTTCCTCCCACAACCTTGTTAAATTACAGATTCGCTGCCCTTTGCCTTCCTTGGTATGGCTCGGTCCCATAATTACATACATAGAATATATGTAAATATACATGCATGCGTTTATATTTCCTGTATTTTCCAGGGTAAATAAGAAAAGCACTTTATCAGTCTTTTTCTTGTCTCTTTTCCATTTTTGAGTCATGTTTAGGACTGCAAAGTCTGATACATGCTCTGCTGAACTACTGAAAAAAACTGATAGAATCGTAGACAGAGAGAGACATCCTGTACGGTGAGACAGAAGCACAGAATATGTTGTAGAACAGTGAGGCTGAACTTGTGATATGCAAGACAACAGGGAATTTTAAGATTATTTGGGTTTCATCCTCTCTCAATACCTGCCTCAGATGTCCCTTTCAAGCAAATACTTTGGAGAATGACTGCATTTCAAAGAAGCGATCGCCTTGAGCGCAGACTTGCCAGACCTGTCTAGACCTGGAGCGCACTGGTCCCATCCTCTCCTGGGAGTGTCACTCAGGGGACGTGCACAACCTCCACTTCTGGGTGGGAGCAGAGAGATCTGCAGCCAGAAACCCCATCAGAAACCTGGGGCTGTTGACTCCCCACACCAACATCTAACAACACTCTGACTGCAAAGTTAAACAGGCGCGAGCTGTGTTGATCCTTCTTTCAGATCATAGGGGAACGGCAATAAATGCACCTACAAAGCCTTATGTTTTCTGCCCACCTGAGTAATAAAAGTTCCTGTATTTATGCATGCAATTTATTCAGTTTCTCAAAACCTGCAGTGTGCATTTTTACAGGGGTTTGCAGTGAATTCTTCTGGAAAAAACCCGCCCTAATTGAGAAAATGAGTATTCAATTTCTTTTGAATCCAACCTACTTAAAACATGAAGAAAAAATTGCTAAGCATTACATGAGGAAGTTGAGGTCAAATACCCAGAAAGCCTTATCTTACTGAAAATCAACTTCATTGGATAAAAAATTGTGAGCAGGACTTTTTTTTTTCTTTTTTTTTCTTTTTGTATGCTGCTTTGAAAATTACAGATAAAAATAAAACCAAAGCTACAATGTAGATGCTTAGACATTCATTTTTTCAGCCTTCTATCAGTTTCTGGTATTTGGAGTTGAAGGAGGGTTTGTTTTATTATTACTGCTCTAAACAGCTCTTCAGCAATATAAGTGTGTATTCTCATAAAAGCATATTTCTTTAGTTTTCATTGGCATTTTTGCTGCTTAGTTATTAGTAAATCATAAATTGTGCAGATATCTGAAAGCCAAAATTTTGCATTATTTTCAGAATTCAGTTTGCTGAACATTGCTTAAACTATTGAAAGGGGGGGAAAAGTTACCTACAACTCACAGATATATACAGCTGGGAAACGTAACTAACATTTTCGGTCGTTAGAATCCCTAGTTACCAAGGCCAGTGGTGTAGGTATTTCAATAAAAATACAAGGGAAGTTTAAATAAGCTCTCATAGGAGCAATAGCCTCCAGTTAAATGTTAAATCTTAATAAAACTGTTTAGCATAATTTGATAGGATGAAAATAGAAGTGCTATTTGGCATTAAATTTTTTTTCTTTAATCTTTATTCTGCAAATATGCGCACAATATGCAGCCAAGTAAGTCATCTTGCAGGCAATTTATTATTCATACTTTAGCTCTCTAATAATAAAGTTCAATCTACTTGGTGTTATGACAAATAAGATTCCTGAGAGTTCAGCTTAACATTTCCTAGTTTTTATAAGTGTGCTCTTTTCTTTGGTGTAAGGCTGTTTTGGAGATGATTTGCAGGCAGGGAAGCATGGTCCCTGTTAGACCAAACCCTTCCTTGGACTAAAGCATCCCCATTAACTTACCTACCCAAGATGAAAATTCTGCAACTGGGAAAAACTGTTTTAAACAGGCATTGCAAATTGTGGAGGTAGTTTATCAAAATACATGCCCTTAGCTGAGGTCAGACTGCCCCTTCTAACCGTGTTTGTCCTGAAGTACTTTAACAGGCATTCGTGGCCCGTGAACTTCAGGGGATCTCAAAGACACCTTTAAGTACCTTACTCTTACTTAACACTGGAACAGACCATAGAAGCTCCAGATTTACTTTCTGTGAAATACAGTTTCGGCAGCAGACATCTGGCAGCCAGAGTAGGTGACACAAATCTGACTGGGAGATGAACATGTACAAGCCTCATTATTTTAGATGCTCTCACCAATAGAAGCGAATCAACAGAAATTGCACAGGAGCCCGTGTGTGGCACTTGCATCCCAAGGTAGATGTAAAAATGGGTACATGTGTCTGCACTTTAAGAAGTACCATTTGAAGCTGTTACCATTAAGCCTTGCCACAATGTTAGATGTAATTTTCACATCCCTGAGGTTTATTGTCTACTATCTACGGGATGTGTTTATGATCTCTATTACCGTTGTGCAGCAACTGAGAAATGACTCTGTGTGGTGTGTTCTATGCACCTGCCTTTTCACTGAATTTGTGACAGTTTACTAAACTTTAGACCTTGAAAAGCTGGTGAAAGGCCTTTCAATCTAGCACGACCACACAATTAAGCCTGAATACTATCGTGACTCAACGCTATTCTTTAATCTTGCTGAGAGCTACAGCGCAGAGCTAAAGCTGTCGTTACTAATTCTGTAATAGACATCAAGGGAAGAATAAACAGAAGAAAGCTTACTTCAAAGACCAGTGTCTCATTAGTCGGTCCCGCTGCATATAGACTCTCAGGATGGTTAAAAGAGCGTTGATAATCAAAAACTGTTCCAGCAAAAGAGAACTTTCCTGGCCAGTCAATTGTCCAGTCTCCTGTTAGGTAGTACTTCTTGCTGAGGTTGCGCACTGCAAGGTAGCTGGTGGAGATCTGCATCTCGTGGAGCTGGATACTGCGTGCTCCTGCTGGAACAGTGACCACGGCATAGTAGTCTGAAATGAAAGAAGCAAGCAACGTTTTTGCAGTTCTTATACAGATGGTGATGGCTTATCATTTCTGACCTGATTTGAATTTTTTGCCGTTTAAAAGGCAGCTGTTCTGATCCACCAAGGTCACTCTGTTCTCACAAGGAGAAACCAGTTCTGATTTTAACCCCCCTGTGCAGCCTGTAATCAGAGTAACCCAGAGGTATTTCAATTCCTGGAATTTTTCTTTGTGATTAAAGACAAGAAAAAGCAAGTTCACCTTAGAAAATCGTGGTTTCACCGTAATTGTTTTACCATGTTTTCCCTGTAGTTCCCTACAGTAGTTGGAAGGTACTACTTCCATCGTGGACAAGGTTTTTGAGGTGAGGTGTGGTGGGATGCAGAGCTTCCACAAAGCCCCGTACACCCTTGGCTCTCCCGCCTGGGAGCTGTCGCACTCGGAGCGTGTACCGACCTCACTCTCTCTGCAGCCAGATGAGACACCGCTGACATCTCCAACAGGCGCTGCACAGGGCTAATTTCATGAGCAGTCAGTTCAGATTATTTTTCTACCATTTAATCTCTGTATTGCCATCTCCTAACCAATTTCCTGGCCTGTATTACTGTAGCAACGACACATCTTATGATCAACAGTAAATGGATCAGCAAAATACTGCCATGGGTAAAGAAATGCTACTTGCTTTTTATGCCCGAGAAAGAGGCATAGATTATTTCACAAGGAGCTTGTGACAGTCCACTACAGAAAAGTTCACCTCCCAGTGACTGGATCATCCGTTGAATCAACTGGACAGCTTCCAGTCAACTTAATTTGAAAATGGACATGGAAATTCTGTCATTTTTGGCATTACGCTGTGTATCGCTTTTTATATCTTCTACAGTCCCATTCCAGTAAGAGCTGTTGACAGCTATTTTTTCACTTGCCTGAATCCTGAAATCTCTTTTAAGAGGAAATTCACACGTAAAGGAAAATGTGGCTTAAGAAACAAGAGGAATGCTTGCAAATTAACTAACCAAGACTTATGCTCATAGATTTCTTGTTACCAAGAAACAGGAGAAATGTGAACTCTCCTCTCACTCTCCCTGTGATTTGCAGTTCACATCTGGACTTTTAGCCACTGCCCTAATGAGCAAGGAGTCATATATATTACATGGGGGTACAGCAGAGCAACGACTTGATGATCATGTGGAACAGCTTTCCTTACCATTAGCTTTGTGCTGGATCAAATATTGGCCTTTAAAGAACTTGCATGTTGAATTATCTCCTTTACAAACTCCACAGGCATCCAGTACAGCTTTGGAACCAAGTCCATGATCACACCCTACTTGCTGCAACCAAAAGGCACAAGTGAAGGACTCAGACACAAGGGAATTTGAAGAAACAGCTGGATTTTCCATAAAGGAGTCAATTGCCCACTTTAAAAAAAAACAAACAACACATTAGGATTATAAGAAACTTAGTTTTATCTTACTTCACATATTCCATCAATGCAAACATCATATTTATTTGGAGAACACAGGGTTCCATCCTTCACTTTGCTGGACATCGCAAAGAAAAAGTCAAAGTCTTCAGCTGTGCAGTACAACTTACATCTGTCTTCCTCTGGGGAAAAAACAACAAAAACAAAACCCAAGAAAGCATTAGCAGACTGCAGCACAGTTTAAAGAAGAAATAAAAAAGTACCCTACTACTGTTTTCACCCTAGATGACAAACTACGAGGCTTAATTCAAACCCAGTGTGGAAACATGCACAGTGCATTCACTCTGCTGATGGGGCCCTGATTTCAGTTCCACTGGTTCCCGCTTTCGAATTTTATTTTTTAGTAAGAGAAATGGGAGACTGTAATAATTTTATTTAAATTTCCAATTAAAATTGGAAAAAGATGTAAGATGGCACAAGTGATCAGTTTAGCTGAAAGGTACTACTGGGCCAGAAATTCCCCTAGCAAGAGCATTTTTCCTCTAAAAAAATCCCAATCACTGTCAATCACATTTCTTATATACATATGGTATGGTATGCTTATAAAGCACATAAAAGATTCAAGCAATTGTAAACATTGCAACAATTACTGAAAAACAATTTTAATAGAACAAGTGAAGCATTACGAAGAACATGAAATTGGATTAAAAACAGTATCCTTTTATTCTTAAGCTGAATTGTCAATAGTAGTTTCTACAGAGGCAAGGCATCTGTAGCAATTTTGAAAACCAGGACTATAAATGTAGATCTTGGGGGAGATCTTGAAAAGCAGCTTGAAAAGAGTGTGAGGACAGGCATTTTCAAGGTCAGAGTCACACGGAGACATCTTGCTTTTGAAAATTATGCCCTTCGTACCTAATTTTAAGCTCCTGTTTCTTTTACTAAACACAGCCCCTCCCTATAAAAGCACTGTAGACTGTCTTTATTTCTCTTTAACAAGATGCATTATTTTCCCTACTGTACAACACCCATTGTTACACACTGTGAAACCGTATTTCCTCTTTCCTCTGTTCACACTGGCTGTTGGGACACAGGTTTCTAAATACTCATGAAAATGCCTGCAAAGTCCTTTGAAGAAAATACAATCAGGCTATGAATGAAAGTTACATGGATGTGTATATATAATTATACACTTAATGTCATCAAAGGCCAATTTGCGCAGGTGCTAAAGGAAGCAGCTACAATGTGACATAATCCAGCCACTTGTAGTCAAGTAGTCGCAATTTCAGCTAAAACCTGTGCTTTCCAACTCCAGAGAATATTTGATGTATCTGGTAAAAACGAATACTGATTCCGAGTATTTCCAAAATTAAGATGCGTAAAGTAAAAATAAGCTTTGCTTGTACAAAAGACAAATAGTTACTGAGACCTGAACTTTACAAAGATCTCTTAGTTAAAGATGACTTGAAAAAAATTTTATGCCAGTACATTGTTTGCTTTTCCAATTCTCATGGGACTATACCAGCAGAAAAGTCAAAAGGTTGATTTATTGTTACGCTTCGAAATCTGAGAACATTCCAAAGGAAGGAAGATTCTGGTAGTGTTATTGTGGGAGCTCACATTTCCCATGCTGAAAAATCCATGGAAATTGTTTTGGTTTTACACTAACAGATACGTAAAATGAAAGAGCAACAGCCAGGGAGTCACGCTAAGGACACAGATTTAAATTCACAACCCAAATCAGTTCTGCATGTTCCTACAGGCAGTAGTGCATGGGAGGCCGGATTCAACTGTGCTAGCAAAGAAACACATCTCAAACAAGCCAACTGAATTTCTGTTTGCTTACATCAGGGTGATATTTGCCCAAAGAATATGGATGAATTACAGCTTAGAGCTTGCTTCCTGCCATTGCCTTTGTCCATCAGAGCTGTGGCATAATTACCTTCCACTTTAGTATATGGCTTCCATTTGTAGTACCATCCCCGGAAGGGTTTGCTGTTGTATTCTGCACACTGCTGGGCTCGGAAGTCCAAGCTATTTGCTGGACATGGCTGATGATTACAAAGCTGATAAATACGACTGGAACCTTGGCAGAATTTGCCACCATACTGTGGCCTAAAAAAAAAAAAAAAAGAAAAAAAACTTTTTGCAAAACCTCCTTTTGTGTGATTGGCATGTTATATGTGTATTACCAGAGAAAATGAGAGGACATATTGTCTTAGGAGATCAGTATTTCCTATACATGCCATTCATTATCCTGGTTTCTAAACCCAAGCAAAGTAGTTGCCATGAATTATCTGCTTGGATCACTGCAAACTCAGCAAAGATGCAACCATCTAGAGGTGAGTCATGTTTTCACTAATTTAAATTTATAGGGCTATTTAGTATTGGCTGGTTTCAATCTTCTTACGTGGCTATTTTTACTCTGCTGTAACCCAGGAATGAACATGTGTAAGGAATTACCTATCACAATAAGAGTTAATAAAGGATAACATAACACTGATCAAACATAAACAGAATGAATAATTACATCTGGTTGTTCATTTGTTTTGTAAATCACTTTGAAAAAATGTGCTTTTAAACAGTCAAAGGGAAGGAGGACTGTGTGTAGCTGTCCTGCTTCAGGAAAATGCTGGGATTCACAGATAACTTTAAACATGTCACATCCACTTCAGCAAAGTTTACCTGGGCATTTCCCTTCATTCTGGCCAGAATTAAAAGAGCACATTCTATTACTTTGCTAGTGTCTTATGTTACCAGAATAATAGTTTTTAACCATTTGGTCTAGGCAGATGACTGTAAAACAAGGTAAAATGTAAGACTTGCTCTTTTTACAGTGACTAAGAGATCTCATGAGCTGCTGAGAAACATGTTCACTCACTTTTGTATTCCTTATGGATCACACCGGAATTCACTGGTGTTATTTTTGCAGTTTCACAATGCTCAGATATTTATCTGCAAGTACCAAGCCAAATCTTCAAACCACCAAATTCTAAGTGTTTGTTATATTATACAATTTCTTGCATCGAGTGAAAGGAAATGTAACAATGCTGCACTGACAGAGATTTGTATAATGATTTGTAAAAATTAGGGAGCATACATACTTGAATGATAAGCTATGGACAGCTTGCTCATATTGTACACACATGAAGGAAAAAAATGAGAAGACTCTATTAACTGACAATAATGATAAATAATAACAACAACAATAGTTTAAAAGACACAGTCACAACAAGTGTTATTGGAGTTGTTTGTTTAAATCCCTAAACATTATAACTATTCCCCACAGCAAGTATCCCATCAGCTCCTCCAAACACGCCTGCGGCTGGAGTGATACGGAGACAGCCCCGTGCAACACGGATGAGAAAATCCAGGTGCTTTTCCTGTTTGCTTTGTTGGAACTTTTAACCCTCAGAAGTCTAACCCTCTAACCAAGCTGAGGCTTGCGTTTTGTGTTTTGAACCAGCTTTGATTGTACACAATACCTGGCTTTTCCAGAATTCTGGGCTACAAAAGAGTCTTTCAAAGGAGAAGTTGGAAACCCACCTGCGACTCTCTTTGAAACTGGGATAAAGCACCAGCAGAATGTGTTGTGGAAAAAGAAAAATGATTTCTAGTGACTTTTCTTGAGGTCACCTACAAGCTAAAGTGACACTGGGTATAACAGCAAAGGTCTTAAAGTCAAATTTTCTGTCCTAGTTGGTGGCAGTTCAGTCTGTGAGGGACAGGGAGGGTATGTGACATCAGTGAAGTTGGAGTATTTATGTTGACGTTGTGCAGTTGGTGAGAGCTCTCAGTTAAGGCAGCCAAACCGTTGGGTCCTTACTCAATTCTCTACAGACTTTCTTTACAGCTTCAGCACATGTATGGTTTTTGACCTCCTTCAGCCCCAGAGAACAAATCTGCGTTAGCGTAAGGAAAAGAAGGAACCTCCTTCCAAGTAAATGCCACCAAACAAGCAGTATAATGGAATTATTTATGGCTGGATCGTGATTTCTAGCCCCAGTCTTGCATTTGAGGATGGTATAAAATTCCACCAAATTAAGGGAGTGCAGAGAGAGGCATTCTGCTTCCCGGCTCTGTTACAGCATTTTAATATTCCAGTACACTCCCATCACTGAAACTGTTGGCCAGAGAATGATGGAAACTTCCCCACCTTCGGTTTTTACCAATATGTCAGTAAGAGCTAAGTCCTTCACAGGAAACTAGATGCACAAAGCCGAATTTTTTAAGAAAAGCTATTATCTCCAGTGACAAAATCACGCTTTTATTGGTGACATTTATACCACCCGCAGATGTTGAGCTGACTGCCCACAGAAGCTGTGTTGGTAACTGCACTTACAATGGAATGCTTTGCTCAGAGGGTCTTCTAGTATTTCTGTAGTTGTACTCTGTTCCTAAGACAGATACAACCTACACTTTTCACCCATCTGTGCTCCTCCCCAGCATCGCCTGGGTAAAGACAGGCCTAGGTAGGGTAGGTACATAGATAGATACAGGTAAAGATCCCTGCAAGAACAGATGCTGTTAGAACTGAGGCCTTGCTGAGGATAATTGGGAAAGGAAGAAATTTGGTGAGAAAGGCCAACAAAAAAAGTCTCCAAAGAATGATTTGTAAAGGAAGTATAAGTGCAAAGATGTAAGTGCTCCACTTCGTCTGAGACTCCAACATTAAAATGCTACAAGAGCAGCTTATGTTCATTCTGCAGTACCCTTTAAAGAATAGACTTCATGAACAACAAAAGTAAAACAGATTGTGACTGCAAGCCAACACAGAGAGCAAGAAATCCTGGAATTAATCTGATCAAGGAAAGTATTTTATGCACTACAAAGGGAATTAGACTCTGAAATTCCGGAATCCTGTTTTTTTAATGTTTTGTAATCATTTAAATTCAAGTGAGAACTTTTCTGCTGATAATGTGACCATGTTATGATAGTATGACAAAGCTAGACTATTTTATTCTGCCTGAATTTGAAAGGTCTACAAGGTCTATCACAGTCTTCTGTTTTAACTGCGATTTTAGAGGGCATTGTTACTTGTTTACATTGTTACAGTTTACATCTGCATTGTCTGTAATCACTGTTACAGATACTGTACACAAAAAATTAAAAAGACATGTGCAATTTTGATTTAGTCTTTTGATTGCATACATGCCTAAAGCTCCATTCTGCTCCTCCTGAACAATGCTCTGTTGTGCAGTGGGCAGGATGCAGTCCCACAGATAAGATTTAGGTATTAATTTAAATCTCTTGGGCACTCTTCACGTTCTTTCCCAGCTAAAGTATTAAACTATGTAATCTATTTCTATCTTGGAAAAGTACCTCAATTGTAAAATGTTGTCATGTAAGAAAACCAGATCCATGAAATTACACTGTGACAATTTACAGAAACATAATGCTTTTAGCAAATCTGCATAGACCTGTAGATGACCTCCATAGGTGTTTGCTGGTATGAATTTGAACACAACTCCGGGGGTAATTCCAAAGCCACAGCAAGAGCTGTTTGGGCGTGGGCACAAGGGCTGTCTTAAATTTGCCAAGAGAAAGGGAGTTAGATTGGTTGGATGTTATTTGGAAGAGCAGAATTTCACATAGAAACACAGGTAACGACATTTTCATAAGCAGCAGCCTGAATGTGTGTTCTTCACCTGTCTAAGCTTCTTATAAGATGTGTCACCCTTAAAAACCACTGGAAACCTAGAAATCTCCCTCAGTGTTCAGAAGAACTCAGCTGCTTTGAAAAATGGACTACTTATTTGAAAACCTTATTTTATAGACCAGTCAGGTCTTCAGAAATCCACACCCTGTGTCCTAATCTCTTACAGAAATCCATTTTATTCTTTGTCATTCTCAAGATTTTGCTATCCAAAATCATCTATCAAGCTTTTGAACAAAATAAACATTAGCCCCTACACAAATCTGGATTAGGAAAAGGGAAATAAATATACTACATATGAAATAATATACATATATATACTGAACTTTATAAACATCTGAAATGTATTTCAGGAGTTGAAAAAGAAAGGAATCATTATTCTTTGTTTATGTGTAGTTATAGAGGTGAATAATGAACAGTGACTGGGTTATAAATCATTCCATGTGGTGTAACACTGAAAATGGGTAGTATCATTTTTCTAATGATTCCACATTTCTACAGAAGTGCTGTGATGGGAAACACAGCTACCTGGATATTCATCCGGTGTTGTGTGGATGGCTTATTTATAGTCCTGTCATTTCATCACTCTAACTCCAAGAGGGATTTATAGCATCTTCTCCTTGTTCTAACTGAATTATCACTAATATAACAAAATTAAATTTAATATAAACTTGATCCAGTTCTAGTATCAAGCCTTACTTGGTTACAACAAGTCTTGCATCAAGTCTTAATTTAATTAGAGCAGACAGATCACTCTGAATGCAAGTTTTAAATACATGATGCTACAGTAACACACTTCATGTTAAAGAGCTGCTTTTTTGAAGACCACTGGAAATCACTATCAGCTGCAACAGCGCACCAAACAGAACCACTTCTGCTGCTGGACATCCTTCTGTCACACAGGGAGAGCAAGGGAAGGCTTATGACTAAATGCAAAGAGCAGTGTGTGGACATGCAAATTTAGCAGGCAAAGCGGGGATGGAAGTAGGAAGACCAAAATGTACATATGACGTGTAACTGAGCCCCTGCGTTCTCTTGCTAAATAGTTCAATAAAGCAAACTATCCAAGTAACTGTATTTATCCAAATACACCGAGAAACAACAGAAACGGTTGAGAAAAAGCTTTGCTATGGATCTGCAAAAACTGGCTTGACTGAGTGAAGGTAATAAAGACTATTTTAACTAACTCACATTTTCCTATAACATAGTATATGAAGCGTGGATGTTATTACTGCAGCACTGTATAGTAGGTGTGAGGCTTCTTTACAGCTTCATATAAACTCTGTCATATTTTCTCTGCTTTTTATTACTGCAGTTTAAATGCTGTTTTTATTGTGTGCAATGGAGAGTACATGTGTCTATGCCTGTTGAAGTTGTGTATGAAATAAAACAGTGAAATACTTTTTTCTTCTAAGTTGAAGTGAATTGAGCAGTTGGGAAAGATGCTGGTGAGGTAACACTTTACCTCTACTTTGAAAGAGTGTTGTAAGGAATAGTAGTATGTACAGTGATAAGACATTCACTAGAGCAAAATACCAGAAATGTTTCATGAGTTCACATATAATTCTAGGATTGAGCAACTTTATTCTGACCTGCGAAACATAAAAGAACACAACAGACATACAAAGATATCCGTCTACAACCATTTTGATACTGACTTCGAACATTTTTGGTTTAGTATCATGGATAATGTGATCTGATCAGAAATCTGTGTAGCCTTTTAGACCTTTTTGCCTTGCTCTTAAATTGTTAGGTGTGAATACAGAATCACAGAATATCAGGGATTGGAAAGGACCTTGAAAGATCACAGAGTCCAACATGTGTGTGTGGTGTTTCCTTACTTCTGAGGCTATTTGATCAACTGTAGTGAAACAAAATAAATGGAGAAAATTGGGCACTGTACATATTCTAGTTCTCTAGCAGTCTTCAGACAACCACTACTTTCCAGTATCAACACATTTCTCTCTTTCAGCTACTGACTGGTGACACTGGACATGAAAGAAAGGTTTAAGAAACACTTCTCCATGTACTATTTCCCTACCCCAACGGACTCGGGTTTTTTTTTGTTCTAATAACATAAATAGTTAGTATAAAATTAATACCTTTTCACATCTATGTCTTACTTTGGATTATTGCAGTGTCTTTCTTGATATGTGACCCCACCTCCACAAGTGCGAGTACACTCGGACCACTCGGACCAGGCCGACCATTGGCCGTTTACAGGCTTGGGTCCATGATCACCGTATTTGACACACTGACCTCTTCGACACCACTGCCAAAAGAATGCCAGAAAACATCCCGTCAGAGTTAGCAGTACCTAGTAGATGCAAAAAACCCATAAAAATCCACATTTAAAAGCTCCAGTGCTTAACCCTAATGCACCAGGAGGTCACCCACTGAACTCAACGAGATGGTTCACAGTAGGACAAGGACTCTGAAGTGGGACATCGATCCACACAACGGTATAGGTAAGGAATGTCCTAAAATTGGTCCAAGTTCTCAGTTGAACATCTCTGAGGTACAACTTTTCAAAACTGTTCTCTTGGAGAGTATCTTTTTGGCTTCCTCTTCCCCCAAAAATCCATGTTAATTTATGGTCCTGTGCCATCAGAAGCTCAAAACTTCCCATGTAATTAAAAAATAGCCTGCTAAAACGTCTCCCTTTTATCATTCAGTTATGAAATACTGAATAAAGAGAAAAGCAAAGTGGAACACTTGTCAGTAACTTGAAAATCAAAACAATATTCTACTGGAAGAAACATTACAGCAAAAGAAAATATTCTGGGTAACTATAGATGAGTGCAAATTAGAAGGTTCAACTAGAACAAATAACCATGTTCTTTTTGTAGTGATCACTGATGGTAATAGGCGCGATGGCCTCAGTCTGTATAGCAAATATTATGGCTTAAGGAACAGTTGTATCAGAGTGGAATTTGAAACCTTGGTCTACTACTGTTATAACTGATGGATTTTCTTAGTGATTTAGATTTTCCGGATGTATCTTATTCCATTGCTCATTGGGAAAGGCATCACTGCTACCATCAGAGAGGTGCCCCTGTGAGGGCCAGTCCTGACTATGGATCGCAATGCGTTCTTTTAGAGAGCAATCCACAAGTCCACGGCAGCCAACCTGGAGGGATCTGGATAAAACTGTTTTTTACAGGGGCTGGTAGTTAACCCAATAGAGCCTAAAAACCAGTTAGAATGACGTTGTCCTATTTATAAACGAACTTACCATACTTATACCACATGCTGTTCCTTCTGCAGCTGGCATGAACTTTGTCTCGCACCGGTGACCCACTTTGTGACACCAGAGAGATTTGCATATATCCTGAAAAGAAAAATTACTCCCTGTAATACTCACAGTTTCCATTATTTCCTGGTGTTTAGAAAAAGTAACACAAGATACATGCCTTTACTACCTTAAAAGCCATATAAATAAAAACTTTCTGAATTTAGAAAATCCAGGGTTTAGGATTCCTAGCACAGCCATATCCTGTCTATTGCCTTCTTGTTTATGCACCGTTTCCCTATATATTTTTAAAAACTATTTTGAGTGTGAGACTATACAAAAACACTGTTAAAAAGTTCAAGGCTAAAATTTCATCAAGTCTACCGTGACTATAATACTGTGAAGAGCCTAGATTTTCTAAAGCACAGGAGATGTCTGGAAACAGTCTCTTCACAGCGCAGTTCACTCTGTCCTTTGTTTATTAGCTGTAGAAGAAACTGCTGCCATCACCTGATAAATGTGGTCAGTATAAAATAAATCAATACACTCCAGGATAATACGAGGAGTGAAAGGAGTGACAATACTGCTTTTCAGAATGAGCACTCCAGATTATTTAATAAAATGTCTTCTTTGACGAGATCAGCAAGGAGTGTAGCAGTCACTAAAATAATGGGTTAACCTAAATTAATCCTTCGTCATGAAGTCAGAGTATAAGTTACGTTTTTATTGTTCTACAGTAACCCTATAGATCTTTTCCAGACTTTGCTGTCAACGCATGAGTAAAACAAAACACAAGAAACTCAGGCCTTTTTACCCCCCCGCTCCCCAGCAAGTTTTGATCAGAACTCTGCTGCCTGCTCATTTCCTTAGCGCGGCAGGGCAAGAGCTCGTGTGTCTTACGAATTCGGCTGCACTCCTTGTGACTCCTGGGGAGAACACATTTCTTTCTGAAACTCCCCTGGGATTCAGATATGCCTCAAAACAGGCCAGTCCCTTCAAAGCAAATTGCCAAGCAAGATAAGGTAGAGAAATAGCCCAGGCCTCCAAAGAACACTATATTACTTGTACTGACTTAGTGTACTGCAGTTCCCTAATGTAATTTTAAGTTTTCAAAAGTATATCAATAGGTACCTTTACAAAGCTGAGGTTGCACAGTTTTGCTTTCATTCCAAATTGCCATTTGCACTGGGTATCAGCATCATAGATCTGCCCTGGCAGTTTGTCAGGGTATTTATACTGTCCTGTTTGCTTAGGTTCATCAATCAGGCAGGCAGCTTGAGCTGTACTATAATGAAAATGTATATTAATCATGACTATGATCTTTATATCAAAATATTTTAATTTGCTACAGACCAGCAAAAACACGTAATAGGGTGCACAGTACCTTTAACTAGCTAAAGAGGTATGCACTGAAATGAGAGTATCTGCCTGTAGGAGCCAAAAGATCTTGACATCTTGTTGGTCGCCTGACCTGCCAAGTTTTAAGGAAGCAGGAGTTTCCAGGCTTTAGGACTATTGTGACAACAAGAAAGAAAGATGTCAAATTCTTTTCCTCCATTTACTCTGTCTAACAAAGAGCAAGGTGGTCTAGTCTGCTTCTTCCCCTTCAATAGACTCCCAGAATCAGGAATCAACAGGCACACTGCCTCATATCAGGATTCTCTTGGTGTGGACAGACAAACAGAAGGCTGCTGTCGCTCTGCTGCTTTGGGCTGTCTGTGTCCAGCTTAAGACCAAAAGTACCCTACAGTCTACTTTCTTCCCTTTGTATAATTCTTGAGAACCCATCTACAGACACAGAAGGTGAGTCCATGCTGGATTTATCATCCAAGCGTAAGTCTCAGACCATACTGCAGGCTGGAGGGCTTATGTGACTTTTGAGTCTGCAATTTGCTCGATTACTCGGACTATGCTGTGTCATTGCAGCAGAACCAAACCACCAGCACTGTCACCTTTCTTGGCTGCTGCTCTGAGATACTAACTTGGAATCCAAGGATCAGACCCGCAGACCTATCTAGGTGCGTGATTCTCCCTGTAAGGAATTAACGTGTAAAATGGCTGGTTTGGATCTGGGTTCTTAGTACTGCTTACATATTTTTAAATAACAATTGACAGCCTACCCATGTATGACAAAAATAAAATAAAAGGCAAGTTGTACAGGGCTGCAGTTCTGATGACATTAAACACAGACCAAAAACCACTTTGTTTAAATGCATCACTTGGTAATGCTACCTTGCTGGACATCTTTCTCTTTTTCCCTTTCCCCCCCCCCCCAGAAGCAGTATATGACAAATGTACAATGTCCTTACTCATGACAAGAGTTAGATCAAGAGAAACTCCAGTGAGAAAGGCCACTAATGTTAATTTACATTTTGTAATGACTTTGGTACCACTGTGTCTGCCCTCTTTTGTGTTCATTTCCTACTAATTCTCTAATAAACTTGGCTGCTGACAGGAATGCCTGGGAAAGAATGATATGCCAGTCATTACTGCAGGATATCCACGGAGGGTGAAATTCCTTCTTTTGAAATGAGGTAGGGCAAAACCAGTTCTGTGCCATACCACCTATACGCCTCATAGGTCCAAGTGTGTGGGCTCAAATCGTGCACGGGTTTAAAGTACATTTTAAAAGAGGTGAATTTCACACTTAAGTAATTTTTATGTCTGTTCAAGAGTTCAAGCCCAATTACTGGCACCAGTACATCTGACCTACCTGAGAAATTTGTTGAGATACTGCCTGCTGCATACTGACCAAGAAAACACTCCATTGTTTCCTGTGAGTGTGGGAGACATAATATTACCCTCAGCTTTTCTACAAGGATTTCCTTCTCCATCATGAATCATACCAAAGCTGAAAAGAGAACCAGGCATGAGAGTGAAAATCAAGGTTAATCAGGAGCAAAAGACAATTTGGAGCAGAAGAAACACTTTCCGGGTAACAGCTCTATGCTTGAAGTCCACAGGGAACGTGGAATTCATCCCTTTCATTCCAAAGGGATGAAAACATGCACCATACAAATGACTATTAGTATGAAACAATATGTATTATAGAATCATAGAATAGTTTGGGTTGGAAAGGACCTTTAAAGGTCATCTAGTCCAACCTCACTGCAGTGGGCAGGGACATATTAACTAGGCTGAAGTCGGTTGCTCAGAACCCCATCCAGTCTGACCTGGAATGTTTCCAGGGATGGAGCATATACCACCTCTCTGGGAAACCTGGGCCACTGTCTTAGCACTCTCATTGTAAAAAATATATCCTTATATAATCCTTACATGTACTCTAAATCTTCCTTTTTTTACTTTAAAACCATTACCCCCTGTGCTATTATTGCAGCAGGCCCTGCTCAAAAGTAGGACCCCATCTTTCTTATAATCCCCCTGTAGGTATTGAAAGGCTGCAATAAGGTCTCCCTGGAGCCTTCTCTTCTTCAGGCTGAACAACCCCAGCTCCTCCAGCCTGTCCTCACAGCAGAGCGGCTCCAGCCCTCACAGCAGTTACTTGTACCAGCTTATAAATTTATCAGTTTAAAGCACGCACAGAGTCTGAGCCTTTCTTTGCCTAGTGGTAACTAGGTGGAGATCAGAACCCAGGGAAATAGCAGTGTTACACAGCTGTAAGAATATAACATCACTGTCCCCCTAATAGGAGGGAAGAGCTACATAGCTGTATTCCATCTGTACCAAAGAAGTGGCACTGGATGAATATGATACAAAGGATGAATAGAAAAATAAGATTCTTTTTCTAAATCTGGCCACTGACTTGCGATGTTATCTCAGGTAAATCACTTTCTTTTCCTTGCCTTTGTCATGCACTGTTAGTAACTGTCTAGACTGTAACCTCCTTAGCAGGAATATTGCCTCTTGTTTAGTGCTTTGCTCATGAGGCTCTGCTTTCATTAGGAGAGGTGTTAAGATAATATAAAGAATAATAAGCAATAATAAAACCGACATAAAAAATGATAAATTATGTGAAGCTTATGGTTATAATAAAGCTAATTTTCCAGGTTTATTGTCTCTCACTGTTTTATATTTACTCACTGTACAGAATATCTGTGAATCTCAATGTGTTTTGAATAGAAATTTCATTAATCAGTTACTTCAACATTGTAGTACATTGGCGACTTTATGAATGTAATCTGTGCACATGCAGGGAATATCTAATTCACTGGACTTGATCCTCTGCTGTTACAAATCATTGCAGGCTCATCAGAAACACTGCATATGTTGCCACCAGCTGAGGCTCCAAACTTGCTAAAAATCTATGGCTTCTTCTGTAAACAGACAAAGAAAATCCCATCTGAACTAGTATTTTAGAATCCTTTACAAAATACTAACATTGTTCACATGCATTGCAGGCAAAGAACCCACAGTTTATAAAGCCACGCACACAATGAGCTCTGCAATCCCAAAGCAACTGTTAAGCTTTCAGGTAAAAAGAAGAGAAAACCATAAAAAAGGTGTAACAACTGAAGCTACTCAGTGGGTCACAGAGCGTGATCTATACAAGACACAATATCCTCTGACTATGAAAGCCTTAGGTTAATGTATTCACAGCACCTCCAAGGCTGTCACAGGTTTTTTTTTTAATTCCAGGAATCTCTGTATCACAGAGACTGAATTATGTTGTTTTACATCTCATACAGAGGTAGTCTCAGGAACATGAACACGAAAAAATGATAATAAAGACATTTTGTATCTGGGACAGATTTTTTTCCATGAGGTAAGATGCATTTTATCAGACAGGAGTATGGAATTAAACCAAAGAAAGACTGAATAATATGAGAATCACAGACAGTGGTGGAAAAGAAAAAAAAAAAAAAAAAAACCCAAAGCTTCCAAGCATCATTACTCAAAGTAACTAAGAAAATAAAGAGGAAGGACATTAAGAGACTACAGTGGGTAATGCTTGAAAAATAACCAATGGTTCCAATTTTCTCCTAATACTGATTGAAGGGCATTAAAAATGTACTGAGGTCCTCCTCTCACACTGCACTAGTGTGAGGAGGATCAAACAATATATATTTTACATATTTGGTCCCACTGCAAGCGTTGGCACAATTCCCACGGGCTTCACTAGTAGCTGGATTAATCTTTAATTCCTTGCTTCCCTTCAGATGTACAGAAACCCCTGAAAGGGTCACTCACGTAGACATTAGGTCATAGTATATACTGTAGAGCATATTTGTACAATGAAAACTAAATAGTCCTGATTCAGTCATGCAGAATCAGAAGGCTTCATGCCTTGACCAAACAGTAGAACACAGTACCACCACTTTTCAAAAACATTCTGTGCAATAATGTTGCTGCCCAAAAGGAAGAACCTATGCACCCTTGGTTATGCTTCTACACTGCCAGTGGTTAGACAGACTCCAGCTCGAGCTATGTTAAAACTGAAAAGCAAAACCATGCAAGAAGTTGTGAAAAATTATTGGGGAAAAAACCCCGAAGCAATACCTAATCATCATCTTGAGATTTAATTCATCAATTCAGAGAACAGCACTGAAGGTCCATGGAAGATTATAACTGATTTTGAGAGATGACAGGTTCTCAGGAAAATTACAGTTCCATTACCACAGAAATCAAATGGAAATGCTATGGATATAGATACAGAAAGGCAGAAACCACCACAACGGCTGTTTTTAGCCAAATCAGACATTAAATAGCAGAAACGTCGGGTCTTCTGGGAAAGGGACCTGTAAGAGACTGAGAGATCACTTCTCCATTCTGTGAACTACGGGGTCCCTTCTCTTTTTGGAGCAACCACAGTGATACTAAAAGCAATCTGTCTACCAGAACATGGCAGCAGTGGGGGAAACTTGTAGGCTATTGTTGTCGGCGTTTACTGTTTGCTCTGCTTGTCACCTGGAATATATAAAATGTCAAAAAAGAAAAGGAAAGCACCCTGGGCAGCTCATGCACCATTTCATGCTAAAAGGACACACCTCTGAGTGAAGAGTCTTGACTCTGTCTGGCCTAAAATTGCCTATAGTTTCCCATCAAATTAGGAATAGTCGTGAGGTACCTGTGTCAGAGTAAGTTTCTTCCACCTATGGCAGCAAAGTTGATCAAAATCCCACAGTGGTTATTTTCAAAATTGTTGAAGAGATTACATTTAATAAGGCAAATACATTAACTGAATGTTCTATACATTTTAATCATACAGAGCTCTCTATAAATGATCCATATTTAATCTATTTATATGTTTCCATTCCCTTACATACTGATGTGGGTTTATTTATAGAAGGAACATGTAAGACTCATGAAACTTACTTGTGTCCAGATTCATGAGCAATTGTAAAAGCCAGCCCAAGGCCTGTATCTTCATTAATGGTGCAACTACGGTATTTGCTGCACATGCCACTGATCGGTGCAAATCCTGAAGGAAGGAAGCAGTAGAATAGCTTGTTGTTCTACAGAATTCCAAATACATAGATCATCTGCACTGGTTCCAACAAGCCAGTCTATCGTGGTGCATGGAAATGGTTGTCCACTGCATCGGGTTTATCATGAAAGAATTACAACAGGCTTTTATTTGACGATAAAGGGACTCCTGTATAAGTAGTATAATTCAAACCTACCCTCCCCAAATACATTTATTCTTCCCCCCCCCTTGTCTTTATTGCTCCCATATTAGGGAGGAATCCTATTCTAAAAGAGCAAGTGTTCATAAAAAGAAAAAGAAATAAATCAGGGTGTCTCAGAAATATTATCAAAGTCAAAAATGTTCCTTGAAGAGGTGACAATCCAAAAGGATGTATTCAGATAGCTTGTTTTGCCACTTCTTCTGAGGCAATGATACCAGTAATACTCTTTTTCTTCCAAATACCTCAAAGACAAATATGTAAAAGTAATACTGTCCTTTCCCCTCCAAGAAGGCTAACATTATGTGCAAAATTGGACTTTTTATTGTAAAACATTTCAGCCTCTATCAATCAAGATGACACCCATGAGTTTCTCAGAATGTGTTTTCAAATCATACCTAAGGTATCACAGGGCTCATTTTTCCAAGAGCAGATATCAAAACCCGTAAGCAAGATGGCATGGTCATGGCGCTTCCCATTCTTCCCAACCAGGCCAGATTGCCATTGGCAGAAGCTGTTCAGCGACTGGTCCGCGTGGTGGTTAATCAGTAATCCACCCTGCAGGTATTTCACAGACACAGAAATAGAAGGTGCTTCCATCAGTACTTGAGAAAGGTGATTGAAAAAAGAAGAGTTGGTCAGGGAAAAGGGAATTACTTTTTCAGATTTGTTCTACATAAATTTATGTAATCCCACACTAACTCTCTGTGATGATTGATTCAGGTGATGAGTGAATCAATTACAACTGTAAAATGGAACTGCACCTCTCCCAGGACACACAGATATTTTCTGTGGTGGAACTGTCAGTGGTTGGAATTACAGCGTCCAAATATATTTGATTCCTGATAAAGCTGAACACTAAACCATTTTCAACCTTGTGATTAAAATACTTGGAGATTTTGGTGGACAAAAACTATTATCCAAGTAGATCAACCTATCACAAATTTCATCAAAAGAAATTTTGTCGTCTTTTGTCTCAGCACCCTTGGCAAAAGAGTTGGCTCCACTTCCACCTTTAGTTACACGTTATTTTCAGTTCTGGACTTTTGACTCCTTCCCCCTTCTGATTCTGGAAAGCTCAATTCAAAACCTTTTTATTTATTTAAACGCTTCTTAAGTAGATTTCTCATCCCAACCATTACTGTTAAAGAAAATGCTGACAATTGTTAAGTTTTATCTTACTGGAAGCATTTCAATGTTTCTAAGGAACATTTATATGAAATAAAGATTTCAGCATCAAAACCCAAGAAGTACTGAAATGCAGAAAGTGTGATTTTGGAGGGTTTCGTGATTTTAATCTTCTTCTCATGCTTTATGTCTTAAGAGACCTCTAATCAAAGTTCCTGTACATAACGTGGGCACACCCAATGCTCCCTGGGAACAGTAGCAAATGAAGTATATACCACACAAAAATTCTGACACAACTTACAGGCTCTTGTTCCAAAAGAAGAAGGCTCACAACTATAATATTTATATCACTTCCAATTGTTCCATCTTTAAACAGACTAGAGACCTGCAAGAATTATTGAAGAGGAAATATCATCCACATGTGTAGTGTGTTTTGCTTTTTAAATAGATCAAACCTATTTAATGAGTTATTGCATTGGGCTTCAGTTTTCAATACAGATTAGTGGAGTTAGCTGCCTTGCTGCATTAATCCAAAAGAGCTTAACCCAGAAGAATTATGCCCCAAACCACTACACTTATTCAAAAATCTTGAAAATATTGGCCTCTTGGATCGAGTCAAGTTCAAAGTTCAAATTCTAGTTAAATTGTATTGCTTTTCTCAAAATAAATTTTTGCTTTCTCAAACAAATTTTTGTTTCAAGAGACATCATACAAAACAGACCAAACTCCATGATACTAAATGAAATTAAAGTTTCAATTGTAGAGAACTTGCTTTTTTTGTACTACACGAGAAGTGTTTTAAAATTTAACATTTTAAATATTTTACTATTTTTTATTTTCTTTTACCCTACAATACTGTTGCCAGAGCTGTGAAAATCTATTTTTAAAGAGCTTTTTCTAATGCATTACATGAGGCTTGAAGAAAGGCTTGTGTAGGTTCCGCCTGCTCTTTTTAGTATCAGTATTTGCCTAATGAAAGATCCTACTCTGCCATAACAGTATTCCGCAGGAAAAACCTACTTCAGTTACACCACATCTTACCATATTCATAACTGTTAAGATGTATGTTGTTACATTTTCCTTGCCATGTTTCTCCAGCATTTTTTTATCTGCCACAACAAGGGTTTCAACGTTTAGGCTTCCATTTTTCTGGATTTTAGCAGATGACCTTTTGAACCGTAACGAAGTCCCGTACTCATCCGAGCGAATGTATGTCTCTTCTGTGGGTGGCTTAGGTGCATCTAAAAGGAAACATAACTCAGTTTTGGACAGGGGTCAGATCACCCATGAACAGTTTCATCAGAAAATGAAGTATCAGAGGTTTAGAGCCTTCAATTATTTTTACAGCATGTGATTTAATACTTATGCCTAAGTTTTTGTATATTTATTAAAAAAGACCCTATTCAGTCCTGAGGGAAGGATGGCTACAGGGAGAGAAGGAAATGGGAGAACCACATTCATATGCAATAAGCAGCTTAAAATAAGGAATTAATCTAATAAAATGCTAGCATCTGTTGCAAAAAGTACACACAGGATTTTTATCAGAGTATCTATATTTTTCCTTCTTTTTGATGACTTTCTGAGGTGTTTGGCACGTGCTACTTACATAGCAGTTGGTAAAAAACTTCTTTCCACAACAGATGTCCATTGTCAGTACAGAAAGCAGACACACACCACAAGTAAGATTCCTGCCAGTCTTGCTATTGTGATTGACATTAGCCTTCTAGGAGAACCTGCCGCTCACATTATTCCTGCTGGGAACATATTTACGGAGTATAGGGAAATGTCAGGCAACCGCAAGGAGGGCTTGACCACAGGATACGTGCATCCCGCCTGCACACCCCAATGCCAGGCTGCACTTCTCCCCTCTGTGCTTGTGTGCCATGGCCAATGGCATGGTTAGAGGAAGGTCTCTACTCCATTCCTTCAGAGCCAGAACACAGGAAAAGAAAATTACGTCCTACATCCTGTAATGCTCCCATTATTCATCACTTCCTTTGTATAAACCTGCACTGCCTTTGTATCAAGAATTAACTCAAAGACCACTTTAACATACTATTTGGATAACAATAGTACTGTTTTTTTAAACACGATGTAACATGACACAAGTGAGGGAGCATCAGGTAATTAAAAAATCCTGCCTGTGCCTCACCAGAAATCTATTCCAACAACAGAGCTAAAACAGACACTACTTCCTTCCATGCCAAAGTGGGAAATAAAGAATACCATAGACTGTGCAACAGCCGTCTGATTTCAAGAACTAAGTCTCTCTGAACTATACTTAACATTGCAAGTGACTGTGCTGGTAGATTCTCAAATGTATCACTCATTATAAACAACTGTCCTTTACTAGCACTTCTGGAAGCACATCTAAACACGACAACAAGCCTTACCCAAGAGTGAAGTGTTCAACTCAAGGCGTATCAGCTTCCATGTACTATTTTGAAGGCAAGATAACTTTAAGACATTTGACTCCTAAATCCATGAGCAGTGGAGTTTTGCTTTTGAATTAACTTTGCTGCTAATAATAAAATCTAAGCAGCAGCAGTGTCACAAGCTTGATTTACTAACTACAGACCAGTCAATGCTCATGATCTAAAAATATTTAGGTTTTGAAGAAGAGTTTGAAAGATGATTAACTGGCTTCTCTACTGCTTGCAAACTGCCAGCATATGAAATTTTGGAAGATGGCGAGTGAGACTTGTACTGAAAGTGTCGTAGTCTTCCCTTCTTTCAGCAAGCTTGGATTCCTTCTTAGTTTAGGATAAATTAGCCTTGACTAGGCAGCATTAACAGTGAAGGACTGCCTTCTGTAACACTGCACTCGCAATGCCTTTGTTCAGTAACACTGAAATTGTCTACTCCAGGTGACCAGACTGAATTTTACTCATAGAAGGGGTGGAATGATACATTTTTCTTCTATATCCTATGTTTGCCCGTAGTCAATTGAACAGTGACACATGATTTTATTTGTAGGATGGTATTCATTCAGTGAACACAAGATTGACTTGCTCTATAGACTAATCAAGGCTGGGTACGGAAATAGGGTACTATTTTTTAGAACTCCTCCTTCCTTTCTCTCAGAAGGTTACAGTCATTTATGACATGAAGTGAAAGACTGCAGGTTGTGAAAAGACAGACTTTCATGGTTAAGGTAACTAAATGCAATCTTGCTTAATCAGATTCTTACAGTGTGTCCGACAGTGAGTTCCTAAGCAATGATGGGTAAATCACTTACAGTTGGGTGCTAATTGTATGGTCTTCATGTAACACAAACCCAGCTTGAATACATAGCTAACAACTCATAGTTTTAACTGGAATTATTGAATATATAGATACACCTATACAATTACAGGAACATATATTCTGATAAGTATTTTAAAGAAAAACTCAATTTATAGATTTGGTACCCAGAAGCAATAGTCATCCTTGACCTCTCCTGTATCTTGTGAGTCCCGTTTATAAGACAGAATAATGGTAATATCTTCTCACATCCCAGGAGGTTACGAAAATACACTGCTCAAAATGCACTCATTTATTATAGGGATAAGCAACATTTAAAACCTCAAGAGGACATGAATAATTCCGATTTTGGACAAGCAGTCACAGGGGGTACAGTAAATAAAGTCACAAGACCACAGTGAACAATGCAAATAAGAGACTGCAGAGCAGCTGAGCTAACAGCCCTGTCACCCTCTGCGCTGCAGCAGGAAAAGCAGACAGGAGGGAAAGGGAGTGTGTAATGAGGTAGTTTTGTACTGCAACAGAACACAAACGTTTACAGGTTGAATCATAGGCTTGTGCATCTGGCATTTGAGGTCCAGCTTTCAAATCTAGGGAGGATTTTTGAAGCAGCAGTCACTGGTTAATAAGCAGTTTTCAGGCCTCAAATAGGCCTCAGTCTCAGACAGCCACCTTTTCCACTACCTCCTTTCTCATTCCTTCCCTTCTGGTTGTTTTTCTCTTTCTTCCTTACATGCCCTTTGGAAAAGGAACCTGCTCATTTTCTCAGAACTCTAATAGGAAGCTGGAAGAATATAACAGGACTGAGACTGTTTTAATACTGTGTGCAGTCCTGGGGACCCTCATTAAGAAACTCCGCTCAGAAGCGGCTCAGCTTTCAAAAAGAATCAACTGAATGCTGTAAGTACAGATAAGGGTCCAAGGGGGCTCTAAAATGTTCTGCAATTTGAGGGCCTAATGAAGGACTCAGAATAGACCTTGGCAGGATAATGTATTCCAATATGTTTTTTAAGAGGTGACTCCAAAATCTTATTTAAACAATTTACATGGGAGGTTGCTTTTGAAGACCTCAATTGCTGAAAATTTCATTATCTAATGGCGAGTTCTGAAAAACTTATTCTCTGTCCTCACAGGAAAAAAAAAAAAAAGCATTTGGAAGATTTTTTCTCCATCTTCAAGCCTGATTAGTTACACACTGCCAGACTAACAGAGGGCAGCTCAGGGACTTGGCATCCGTTTTAAATTCTCCTTTTGCACAGTGATGGAATTGCTTACTGAAAACTATGTCAGTGTTAACAAAAGTCAGGCAAGGGATCTTTTAATCTAGGTAGAGAACAAGAAAACCAAACAGGGATTCCGATGGCTTAATAAAACAGATAATGACACCAATTTAAGGGAATAATCAATTTTCTCATCTCTCTTTCACATTAGTAGTGTATAACTTGAAATCAATGTCTGCCTCACAAAGGTGAGCATGAACCACACCTCAGAATCACCACACAGTCTCTAAGAGCCACTATCTCAAACAAGGAGAGAAAGTTTCCTTACATACATTTCTTGCGACGTCCACAAAAATGTTGCTTTTGAAACCTTCCATGGTGGTAACTGTTTGCTTGAGCATGATACTTGTGGGAACTGTGAATTCTGTGATGACCAAAAGAAAAGTATTTGGGATTGGACTCTACTGTGTACCGGTGCACCTTCTCTTCTGCAGTTCGTTTGTATAATACATGAGGATGGTGTCCAGCAGGTGATGTGTAGTTGTGCTTCTGTGCTAGCTGCTGAGGTAATGGAGATATAAGGAACTCGATCTTCCGTGTCCTTATCAAACCTGACTAAAAAAAGAAACACCACCACAAGTTAGAGAAAAGACTGTCAAGGTTCACAGTTGGAACATGCCAGCTCTTACAGCGATCCCCCTTCAAAGCCCAGAGTAAGACTATATCTTACTCAAGATAGAATCTAGATGGTCTTCCACCTAGTAGGCATCCAAGTACACGTTGTTTCACTTTGGAGATTACTGGATTTGACATTTGGTAACAAATAAACCAAGAATGTTGCGGGACTGGCAGCGTAGCACCTTCACACAGTACCATGAAGAAGTTCCCATGCAATACTAAATCCATTCTTCGCAGTAGAGATCTTTTGTATGTGTGTTTGTGTACAGGATACACTGTCTCACTTAGAAAGAAAATGCTTTTGGAAAACACAACTTCAAAGAAATTAGTAAAAGAAAATATTTGAATTAAGAGTCAGTTTTTTTTCAGAACAAGGTGAATCCCAGACTTAGAGTAACTTTAAGTAGAAAGGTAAGCGCGTTACGGTACAGCAGCACAAAGTTGAATCATCTGAATGCTCTAGTAGTATTATTCAGTAATCAACTCCCTGTAATTTAATCCTCATAAAGGCAATTTAAGATTTATGCCCTCCTACAAGAGCAAACTGATCAGTGAAAGCAAGTATCTGATTGCTTTCCTTCTTGGATCCCTGAAAGAGAAGTATGGGAAAACTACACTGTATTTTTCACATAGTATCTGTGCATAAAACTGCACATGTGATGAAGTGTTTCCAGGATCAGGGCCAGGGAAATGTGGGTGGCACTGAGGAAGTATTTCCATGCAGCTCATTAATCAGTTATGATTTTATTTCATTTCTTGGTTTTGTAAAACATGTTGTAATAAACACTTCTTTACCAAGTCAAAAACCAAGAAGAAGTTTCATCAGGTAATTCTATTACATTTATATACATAATACTAGGTACAGACTTTTGCTTTGGATCCACGAGGCTCCACCATGTGCCAACACCTTCGTGCCAAAATTGACATCCCATGAGGACTACACATCTCATACGCTTCAGAAAAATATGTGCAGACAAACAACTGTCAATTGCAAACCATCTTGCCTGACATCTTAAGTCCTCCCTGATCATGATTCCACTTCCTTCCTCAAAAAATTATTCTTTACAAATGCAGATATTAGACACGCACCACCTATTTCCTTTTGAAACTGATGCCTTTCTTTAGCCTAACCCCTATCAAAGGAGAGCGGTCTGAAGGTCTAGTGTAAACGTTGTATTTCTTAAGGATTTGTGGAACTGTTTCCCCCTGAGGAAAACTCAACAGAAAATGAAAAGCAAATGAAAATAGAAACTTACATATGAAATCTTCCCAGCTTTAACTATTTACTAAGCTAATGCTAAAATTGACTTTAAGTATATTCCAGATGAAAAGATTTATTAGAGATAAACAGGTTCTCAGCAGTCCATAATCAAACATTATGCCCTTTTCACAGACATTCACTTCTGTCTTCCAAACCAAAGGTATCTCCACAGTACTCCCCGACATAAGCATCTTTCACAAGGGCCTAATAAAATCATAGTGATCTTTGTTTTGACAATAGAAGATATTCCATATTATAAACTGGGAGGGGGTAATTGCCTCCTGAAAAATAATATGAAAACAAAGAAAGATGATATTTTCTTCAACATGAATTCATAATTACGTATTTCAGCCTATATCTACTTAACATTCTAAATGAAGATTGAAATTGCCTCTGTCAATAAAAAACAGGCTTTAAATAATTGTCAAGCATTTAACTTGCCTGCTCACTGCAATAAATTGGCATATTTCAAATGTCAGATCACATCTGGTCATGACCAAGTACTTTCCTGTGGGGAAGACGACTAATATTTTAATGCTTATGATGTGTGTCATCACACAATTTAGAAATGGTTTTGAGATGCAATCTTTATCTGCAAAGAGTGTACTGATAGCTGGGCACTGCTAAACATTTTTTTTTCATCTGGAAAACAGAAATGTAGCGAATCTGGTTTTTATTTCCCCATTTTAAAGGTTTCCACATCTGAAATTATTCCTGTAGGATTCATTTTGTAAATGATTCAAACCATATGGAACAAAGAGGTTTCTACTTTTTCCTGTAAGAAACTGTCCCTGAGATACACAAACTTTCAGCCCCAAATGTAATTTCTATATTTAACATTATAATGGTGGAATGAGAATTTGGGGGTTGGGGAGGGCGGAGGAAAGGGAACTGAATTCTGGGCCCTGCGCTGCACGTGTATTGCTGCACCTCTGCAGCTGCTGTAGCTGCTTGAGTGCATTACAAACTTAGTCACTTTTTTCCCCTGAAACAATGAGCCTAAATCTCCAATAAGACTTGCTTCCTTTGGGTTTTACATCAGACAGATCCTCCAAATTGAAAAATGTTGTGTGAATGACAGATACCTTCTTTTTTGGTAACATCTAGTTTTATGAAGTTGTCAAGAAGAAAGGGGACGTGTCGCAGAGCGGCCTGAGCACTCATTCAATCACAGACCATTTTCCATTTCTCCCAGGTATGGGATGGTTTCAAGGATTCACATGAAAATAATCTCTTTGGTAATTCCAAAACAATGCTGAGAATGCTGACCTGACTTCTGGCAGAGATGCAATCCTCTGGATCGCTGCAAAGGGGGCAATTGGGCAATAACTGCCAGAGACTTTTCTTGCAGGTTCTTGAATTTTAGCCTTAGATAAAGCGAAGTGGGCTGTGGCTCTGGTCATGGTGGCTGCAAAACATGCCAGCTGAGAAAGGCCAGAGCACAGTGTCAGGACACTAACACAGAATCCTCTCTTCTAACTTTACACTGCCAAGGAATTCCAGGTTCTTTTGGCTCGTTTTTACTCCTGGGCAGTGCAGATGTTTAAATTTTAAAAAGCGTTTCTGGGAATTTTTCTACAAATACATGAAACGTGTCTGTAATTGTGAGTTAGATACAGTATGTTTATCCAGCTCAAATACTTCAGTAGATGAACAAATACTGTCAAAACTGTCATGGAAATTTATGCATTAGGTTTCCTATTGCCAGCATAGCTTTAAGCATACATGTGATTTTCCTTGAATCTGAACTCAATGATATCTTGCCATTAACTTTGATAAGTTTGGGGCCCAACAGGGAGAGGGTCAAATAGGTCAAAACTCCATTTTTATTTCAGATTCTCTGCAATAAGAACAACATGAGAGGAAGCTGAATGACAAAATCTAACATTTTTACTAAGTCTAGACAACACAGCATGAAAAAGACCAGGGACTCCTGTCTATTCCCTCTCTCTCCCACTGTGGCCATCACTAATAATAGCAGTATTTGTGAGAATATGGTGGGAAAGAAAACCCAAGAGATTGCTCAGTTGGAATTTGCCGTTCTCTTGTTCTTCCCTCACAACACACATTTGCTGTCTTTCTGTAAGGGGCAACTCCACATAAACAGAAAGGCAGACGTTGATCTGTGTGGGCAGCAAATAATTCTGAATTAATAAATTAGAAGAACTTGCAGTTTGTTTGCAGAAAAGTTGAGAAGGGATGAGAAGGCAACATTCCTCCCACTTGTTATCCATTATGAAATGTTTGCTTAGCTCTGGGCTACAGGAATTTTCAGATCCAATACGTCTTTGTGAAATTCCTCAGTATCAGGGGGTTATCACCAAGGTAAGGCACTTGTTCTGTTTTCTTGGTGTTTTTCAAAAGGAGGAAGAATCTCAAAATGAAGTTTGGACAAGGGAAATAATAATAAAAGACATGCTTCATAATTTAATTTATATTAGATTAGAAACTGAAAAACAAGGAGAATTCTTTTAAACCACTGAAAGCTCATCTTAACTATACAAACCAGGTAAATTTTCCAGTGATTTTAGACCCACATGGAATGGTTTTGAGAGTCCCACTCTATCATATCTGTCTCTAACAGATCTCACTGGATGTGACTGGAACAGCACTAAGGCTGCTCTCATTTCTCTCCCCTCATGTCCTTAGGCTCTGAGTGAAGCCTTTGGCAGATTATCAGCCCATAAACTAATTCATTCTGATGTTTCAGCATCTCCAACAAACAGACCCTCCATAAGAAAAAGCAGTGACAGTGAGCGAAGGATTTTCAGAACTTATATTTCTTGTCTATAATTTAACAAAGCTAAGTTCTGAGAAAGCAGACAATCCCTGGCTCTTAACTAGAACAGCCTCATGGCTGTAGGTTCACTGTTTGCATGCAAGGCATTTTCGTTGCATGCTAATTAAGTTAAAGACAACAGTTTGGCCATATGCATATTAAAGTAATATAAAGCTGAGTTTCAAAAAACAGATGTAAATAATGAGGTAAGAAGCATAAGGAAATGAAACTGAGAATTAAAACATAGGAATAAATGAACTGCCATGTCTCTCCTAAACATAACTACTTAATACTGACTGAGGCAAAGTTAAATTGTGGCTTGTATGAAGACAGGAGTATCTCAATGAAATAAAGTGCTAAAAGTTTGCCTGTGCTGCCTAGGGAATACTACTTACATCCAGAATGCTTTATCCAGTGCTATGAGTATGTAATTTTATATAATTAGGTGTTAAAAAACCACTGTCTTAACTGATAGCAAGTAAAACCATGGCCACAGAAATCAGTGAAACCTATATGATTAGATGGGTGTGTATGTATTCAAGAAGAAAAATCTCTCAAAAGGAAGAGTTAAACATAGCTTCACACCCATTAACGTAGTTCCAAATATTCACACAAAGTTTTAAAAGGCTTGACAAAAGGCCAACCGAAATTGGCATAAAGCTTCCCACAGATTTCAGTGGACATTGATCCAAGACTTCTGTTGTGTTATTTCCCAACTGTCCAGCTCCTAAAAAATACAAATCATTGATTCAAACGCATCTTAACGAGAGTAACAGCACGTAAAGTACAGAGACATGAAGTACAGTTTTTACTTCAAATAAATAAAAACAAAGTAAGAACTTCCTTGAAATATGAAGAATAAGAACAGATGACTTAATTTTATATAACCAACAACTGTAGTTCTTATCTGAGGTCAAAGATGCCTGTTTATCTAGTAGTCACATTACAATATTGTTGGGATAATCTCGTAACACAGTATATTGGAGTCTTTTCTCATTCAATTTGCAGTGGAATCTCATTAAATTATGTTAGCTACAGTTCATTTTAATCAAAGTCAAACACTTATTTTGTGCAGTGATGCTCTTCTAAGTCTCTAGCACTTCAGAATCACAAAGGAAACATGAAAGACCTGTCTCTATCACCAAAGAATTCCATTGCCATTGCAGAGATGACAGTCCCCTGTACATACCCCAACAGCCCGATACAAAATCCTGTCAGGGCAGCAGGAAAACCGCTGCACGTTTAGAATGGGTCAAGCCTGGAAAATGGGGTAAAGATACAGTTTTCTCACACATGCCAAGGAATCCCTGGAAAAATAAAGTCCTGTTAAGTTTGCCAACATTCATCTTATGGAGTCTCCTCTCCCCCAGAGCAAGGATATTCAACCAATATTAGTACAAGTAATCCAACATCATATAAGCAATCTAATTAAATTATTATTTCTTTAGAGAATGTGTAATGAAGTAGACTCAAATCTTGGGATGGGTTAAGTTGGTAGTCTGAAAAATATGTGCAACTGTGACCTTACTACAGTCATAAGCAAAACTACTTCCATGAATTATAGCCAGCAGTATAACACAGCCTGACCTGGAATTGTAGATACCTGGTATCACTAACTGACTTTTTGAAAGATGGGTTATTGAGTACCTCTCAGGTTAGGGTCATAATGTCAATGCTCTGGAAAATATAATCAAAATGAGCAAATTAAGATGTGAAATCAGGTAGGAAAATGACAAGCAACATATCTAGCAAAGCAGAAAGAAGGTGCTGAATTGGAGAAAGTATTGCTGAGGTGAAAGATATCCTTACCCTCGGGAAGCATCATGAGCAAACAGCCAAACCAATGGCAGTAAATCATGGTAACTATAGAAGTTCATTCCCTCTATGCTTTGACCTGCAGCCCCTTATCTAGGTTGTGACTGCAAAAGGGACAGGAGCAGCCTACAGAGCCTCGGAAGAGCACTTCACACCCATGTTTCTGAAGCTCTGGGTAAATTAAACAAGCTTCCGAGACACATGATCCATGATTCTCCAACAAAAAGTGAAAGGTCTGGACCCTAAATCCATAGAGAAGGTTGTTAAATAAATGACAGACTTTTAAAGAGTATTAAGCACTCAGGAGGTCCCGTTAAGCTGAACATTGTCTCTGCAAGCATTTCCAGAGCGCATTTAGACCAATTTGGGAAATAAAATGTTCTGGGAAACTAGTGAGAATGTTCTCTCATGAGGTTTCCAATAATACACATGTATTACTGAAGTCAGAAATCCCATGAGTAAAACTCAGAGCATGCTCATTTTTGATCCTATCCCAAACCAGGCCGCACAAAGGCATGTGAACACGCTAAATGAAAGAGAGTATTTAAGTTAACTAAACTTTTCCCTTACTTTTATGTTTGGCAAACAAATTCACCCTTCAATCCTTCAGAAAAGTATCACGTCTGTCCATGGGCAGTTACCGACGACTTCCCCAGAGTCAGGGAAGTACAAATATAATTTTTTTACTGGACTGGGTCCTTGGCAGATGAGAATAACCTCAGCAGACTTTTACTGATTTTCACCAGATTGGAATATCTGGCTCTGAACCACAGCAAATGTTTAGGTTAAATTAATGGCCTTTATACATACTAGAACATTTTTTATCATGAAAGAAGCATTACAATCACTGCTTGCCTATTCTGACTTGAGAATTGTACAGCAGATCACACGATTCTTTAGAATTCAAGTGACTCACAAAAGTAACTCATTTTATTCCATTTTCTAACACAATATAGATTTCTTGCAAATGTAAAATTTAAGTGTTCTTAACAATATAGCATTTTATTAACTGAGGATCTGACAGAAGGTGAGTACTATATTTAAATTGCCCGTCTAAGTCATGAAAGACTACTCTGTTTGGTTGCTCAAAAGAAGTGCTATGCAGAACATTCAGCAATTATTAAAACAAGGTAACAAAATTGCATGTCTTTAATTATTCCTATATGAACAAAGACAGTGTTATCTCTGAATAGTGCCTTTGTATTTCTGCAGTTGACTGAACTTGTTTAAAACATCTTTATGCAACCCTCTGTCAACATATAGCAAATAAGGAAATATTCTTATTTGTTCCTCCACTTAAGGTAATTGAACCAGTCACACTGGTATTTAAATGTATTAAATTGGTATTTATTGCATGGTAACGAGATATTCTAGAACTAACACAAACTTGATGGCTTTGCCACAGATTAAAGACTTGTTTGTTAGTATGTGAGCTCCCTCATTTCACATGTTTTGGTGGTTTGGGTTTGTTGGTTTTTTTTGAGAAACAGGAAAAGGCATGATAAATGATTAGAATAAAAATACTCTTGTAAGCTACACTAATAATATTTAAGTTAAGTGCCTAAGATTTACCAAGTTTCATTCAAGATCACTGCATTAATGATTCTATCAGCACGGCTCTCCAGCTTGCTAGAATGGTTCTGGAAAGCAATTAGCTAAAACCACCAGCTCCAGTTTAGGCTCAGTATGTACAAGCACTTGGGTATGGCCTGTTTAAGCAAATCCCTGCAACTGTAAGATAAAATCTAGATATTGTATTACTTATGACAGTTCTGAAATCCATCACAAAGCAAACAGGAAACAGCAGGATTGTTTTATGAATGCGCTTATGCTTCACTTTTCCTAAAAAGAGGCAGCCCATGATTTGTCATGTGCTGTCTTACCGGTGATGAGTTACTTACGTCAGGAATAACCGAACAACTGACTTCAGAAGATAGCTTACTTACTCCCCTAATCTAACACCCCCTGTAACTGAGAGCACAGCTTGAGACAATGCTTGAAGTGTGAGAAGAGGCCGACCTTTTCAAAATTGTAAAGTGTAGAAAATGCAACCCTCCCTGTCCTCTCGTTCTGTTAATCATAAAAATTAAAAGCACCATTTCTGAAATCTCTGAAATGCGACTTCAACTAGATCTTTAACAGACTTTAGGACAGGGCAGAATTTCCCCCTAAGGATGGTTTGCTATGAATTATTCATGCTGCTCAAAGGATTAGGTGCAATGAAAATGTTCTGGCAAGATTCTCCTCCTCCTTTGTGTACAGCTAATCGATTTTATGTGGATGGAGTTCTATGGACTAATATTCTAGAGTAGGTGCATGCCGTCTTAATGAATTTTATGCTTCTCTTGTTGTGACAAAGGCAGAAACAATAGGAATAGGGCACAGTGACACAGAAAATAGCTTAAAAAAATAGAGCTGATGATAGATAACGGAAATCAGTACTTGGAAATTCTTTTCCATAGGTACTTGGCATTAATAGATGCTTGCTTGAGTGTTCCCAATCAGGAACACTCCACCCTATCAAACATGAAACTCCAAACATAAAGAGTCATGAATCAGGCCTTGCAGGAAACAACACGATAAATGATGAGATATATATTTTTTTTTTTTTACAATAATGCAGAAGGCCTTTGATGTTTTATTTTCTTTATTATTTCTTGAATCACTTTCAATTAAATTTTCAAGAGGTTTTTTCACGTGTACGAGAATCAAACTTGGAGAAGGCTGTTCTAGTGAAAACACAGCTTTGTCTGTGATGAAGCTTTGGTAGCTGGACCTTTCAGAAGAACCTTTCACATTACGAGTGAGAGTGACAGACAGGCCTGAAAGACTCCCTCTCCCTCATGAGACAGCCTGCTGAAGCTGCAGCCAGTAAAGATCATTACCCAATGCACTTGAACACCACACAGGGCTTAGCCAATGGTAGACCCTTCACTACATTCACAGGTCTTGGCTTCAGAGTGACTTACACCGACTGCATCAAAGCACCAAAGCAAACACTCTAGACGTTGGTGGTTCACCACCCATAGCCACTTTTCCCCAGTGAAGATCCTCCAGATAAAAGCTTCAGCCTGGCAGAACTGATGCAAATGAATTTGAGGGGGCAGAAGATCTGAGCCTGTCTGACCTGGGATAATTTGCATTCAAACAAAATAAATCCAGCTCAATTCCCATAGCAATTTTCCTTTGCTATGAATAGCTCAGGCAGCTCCAATAACGAGGAGCTCGGGTTACATCTGATTGCCAGCTGTATTGCTTACTAAGAACTTAGGTCAGTGGTTCCCAACCTTTTAATTTTCCTTGTTGGAGTATACATTGCTATGGATTAGTTACATGAGAGAGTGGTCACAAGGAACTCTGTAGGGAGTAAAGTATCAGCTTTGCTGATATTCCACATACACAGACATATACATATGTTGAAATATCTCTGTGGGAAGGAGAAAGGGAGGGGAACAAAAGAGCTTAGGCCATTAAAGATGGCCCAAGAGTGAGAATGTCAGGCTGGCGCCTGGGTTATCTGGATTAAACTCCCAGTTCTTCAGCAATTCAGCTTCTCTGTTCCTTGCTTCTCAGTTTTGTAGGCAGGGGTTTGTAATCAAGCCAGTAAATGCTCAAGAGAGACTTCTGAAGTCGCACATTTGACCCCAGAGAGATTGTCACACTAAAATGCCTTCATCTTCCTCACTGTAAGCTGCAGCTCCAGCCTTCAGTATGCAACCCCTTGAGCTCTGGTGACCAGTTGCACTAAGGAGGACACAGCATAACTGGGTATGTGCCACATACCCACTCTGTGCTGGCAAGTGCCCTGTTCAAACATGGCTCTGCCCATGATCTGTCCCTCATCACTTCACTGGATGGGCTTCTGCAGTGCAACCCCCCTCACAGGAACAACACTGCATGGGAAGTGACCCAGAAACGTGTAGTGACATCCAATGGAGTCTGAGAAGGTTGACAGGTTTGCTCATAACGAGGAACTCCCTTGGTATGATGCTTTCTACTTTACACATGCCCATAGAGAGAGCATCATTACGACAGATCACTGTGAAATGAGGGGCAGGAAAGAATAAATTTCATCTACTCTTCTACTGCTGTAATCACCTCTTTGACAGCAGCCTAGGCGTGTTTGAACAACTTCCCCCCCTTCCCCCAAAGAAATGGTAAATCAGTAAAACCTTGAGTGTAATTCATACCATCAAACCTGAAATACAGGGAATATAAGCCCAAAGATCTGCTGTTCCTCACCATTTTCTCAGTTTTTCACAACACTGAGAAACCCATACAATGGCAACTCCATAGAACTTTAGATGGCCATACCAACCATACAAACATCCTTAGCATCCAGATCTTAGTTCACAATAGGCATTTGAATACAAAGTGAGTTATTTGCTAAGATGAATATAGATGCAAGTTATTCATGTCATGAAAAAGCTTCATATTGTAGGCACCACATACAGCCATGAAACTTGCCTTCACAATATTATATCGCCAAGTATACCATGGGGCCAAAGATTCTTTGCTTTCCTACAGGTAGGCAAATGCTACCAATCAGCAGAGCTCAGACACGCTGCACTATTCCCTGTCCTGTTTCAGACCTGTGCACACTCAATCACACCTCTCTCCCCCAAATTAGCCTATGCTTATATATAAAGAGAGCGATGCACAAAGGTGAACATGCTATAACTGCTCTGCTGGTGTAACTGTACTGAAATCAAAAGCAGAAAGTCTGGGTGGATTTGTCCCAGACTAGAAATTTTTTAAATACTATTAAAACCAAAATATCTTTCAGTACAATTATCTGAGTGATCACATGCAAAAACTGCCACAAAGAGGTCCTGGTTTGATATGAAATAAAACATCACACTGTAACTGTCTTCTTAAAATGGAAACAGTTAATACTACCTTCATATTTGTCCAGAATTTCAGCACCAAGTGAGGTAAATCCACTATTCAACTCAAAACATCAATTTACCTCTCCCGACATCCTGTCTACTGACAGGGTCAGAGTACAATGCAAGTCTAAACCAGTATTCCGAGTGTTAACACAACAGTTTCCAGGTATTCAGATCCGTGTTTGACTTGTACTTTCTGAATAGGCCCACAGAACTAAACTGGTCATGAAAGGTTACACTGATTTTACCATAAGCAGACTTTAGTATAAGCCCGTGATTTATGTGACTGTTTAGCAGGGATGAGTCTTAAGTATGAAAGATGATGTGGGAACATTTACTTAGGTTTTTTCATTGAAGAAATCAGTTCTATTCTGCACCCCTGAAAATCAGAAATGAGAACAGAAGACAAAGCAGCAGCTGAGAAGAGGACCTAAAATTTCTCTTTTCTACTGAGTCTCTCAGAAACTGATCTGAGAAGGGAAGCCCTTAACTCCTGTGTCAGCCAGCACCATTTGCTATGATTTTCAAGCAGGTGAATCACATTTCTTCATTAAAGCATTCAGAGAGCTGAGTGTTTTCAGCACACTACCTTGCATATTAGGCTCTCAAAATACAGTCTGTGGAGCACCAAAGCCCTAAGTAACCCTATGATGAACCCCAAGATCTCAGGGAACAGGAAAGATAAAGTGACAAAGGGAGGGTTGTGCCTGCAAGCAACTTTTTCTGAGATACTATTTATGTTAAATTGGTCTAAGAAATCTGGAAATCTATTGCCACTATGTTAAATACTGTAGGCCTTCTTATTGAAATAAAAATGCAGTAAAGTCAAGGGAGAAACAATTATATGGAATTTGTTGACCGCTCAGCATGCTGTAAAGTTAGAAAAGGATGGTACAAAAAAAGTCAGCAGAAGATTTAGGAGGAAAAAAATTTCCTAAGCAGCCTGACCTTCTTTCTGCAATGAATCTACTGAACAGTAGGTTAAGCAAAGGTCAGGTTAAGCACAGGTTAAGAGAAAAGCTCCAAGGAGAGGAATGTGCTGTCAGGGTCACAGAGGCTCTGGGACATCAGGGAGGTGTGTGAGAGTTACAAACACTTCCATCTCATATGTAGTTCCCAGATCCAGGGCCTGAGCGTGCTCTCTGCTCCGTCCTGACACCACACACAAGACATGAGCTCGCACCATGTCACACCGCAGCCAACGGCTGCTCTCTGGGGATTTGAGGCGTAACTGCAGAGAAATCCTGCACAGCTGAGATGCTGTTGCATCTTCAGCCCTTACTCAGAAATCAGGATACACTCAGCACGCTGAGAAGCGCTGTATGTGTCAAAGCACACCAAACTCCCATAAGTGAGATAATTTGTCTACTTTCATAGGCAAGAATTAGAAAATTGAGCACAAAAAAGTGAAAAATGCAGTCCTGCCCTCCAGTCCACGTTGCTTTCACAGACACCCATTTAGCATTCTCAGATTTTAACTTCTCTGCTAGAGCATGCCCTCAAGCTCCTGTCCCTCACGTTAGTGTACCCCTGATTTTCCCCCAGAATAATCTGGCTGCTCGGTGGCCACTACAGGGGCACTGCCTGCCACAAGACCACTGGTGTGAAGATAGTCAAGCCCTATTTGTGCCTCCACATTGTCCTACATAAAATTATACGGTGCTTCCAGGAGTTGGGAGTGCAATCCTGCCACTTTACAGTGTGAATTTGCCCAGCTTAATGTGTCATGACTAAAGATGTGACTGTTCATGCAATCCATCTGGATCATCAGTCATTTATTCCACCTTTTCTTCTTTCCAGGTGGTAACGTAAACAGAGGAAAAGCCAGAAGGACCTCTTGTTGTGAAACATTTCCTCTCTTCACAGCATGTTACACGACACGCTCCTCCACAGCATAAACCCAGCAGTGTTAATGTGCTATGGAGGTAAATTAGTCACAAATAGTACCATAGGGAACTTAAGTATTTTGACCATATAGCCATATAATCAGGAAATGCCCGCTCTCTTTATCTGTCAGGAACAAGGAAATGGAAAGCTTTGCAATTTTCAACTGCCCATCAGTTGCTATGAATCAATCCAACATCTTGCTGGGGAGAGGTGGCACGCACGAGAGCACTGGTAAGAGAAGAGAAGGTTTCAACTACACTTCCCATCCTGTTGGAATAGTTTCATCCCAAAATTCCACATTTCATCACCCCCATCTGGGGCTTCTCTCTATAAACCTCCAATGAACTCCTTGAAAGGATTAGAACAGAGCACTGAACTTTCGTATTTTTCCAAATAATTGAGGCTGTTACCAGTTCTTACAAAATTTCACCAATCTGAAATAAATTTGATTTTTTTAAGTAAATACATTTTATAAAATAATTTACAGATTTACAGTGACTTCTTCCTTTAACATATATTAATATAGAATGACAGAAGTCATGCAAGAGTGATATATATCCTCTACATTATTATTTTTTCCAATAACCATACATCCATCCACTTACTACAAAAATCAGAGACAAATCACATCTACCTTCTCTTTAGAACTTAAAACCCTTCCTGGAAGTAACACAAAGGTGTTCATTTAAATGATAATTACTATTTTGCTAACATATAATATAGTTATTGAGTGGCAGAAAGAACAGTACCTGTAAAAAGCATTACCTTGTGCAACCTCAGAAAAATACAAATATATTAATATTTCACAGATAATGGACACTGAATTGCACTGTTCTGTGTAAAAAATCAAGATTAAAGAACTGGCATCAATTCGGTGCAGTAGTATAGATACGTATGTAGAGAAAAAAATGTCTCTGCCTCCTTATAGGCAAGTAAAATGCCAAAAGTCATGTCCAGAGGCTGCACTGTCATTAAGGGCACATGGCATACCCATGGAGGTATTTTGGAGCACGTGGGCACCATGTAGAGGTGATCAGATGATGATCAGAAAACACAGACCCATGTGGAAATGCCCCACATCATCTTCTGTTAAACCTAAGGGAGAAGCAGGGCTGTGGAGGCAGAGTCACCTTTCCTATGCAGAAATGCAAGCTTGCAGGAGACAGACCTTCATTGTAGGCAAACAACATTTCCATCTCTTTTGTTTCTCATGTTACAGTATGTTCCCGACCTTCCCAAACTGTAATCCTTAAAATGATTAAATAAATCATGTGAACAGACACAACAAACAACATACACTATTCTCTCAGCCCTCAAGCTATTTCTATCTAATCCAGTGTTGTGGTGCTATTGTGCACACCAGAAAGCTAGATTTCAAGAGATGCTTTGAAAGTTACAATAAAAATAAACTTCTCCTGGCATCATAACTCAAAAGTTGAAAACCTGTAAATAGAACTGGTGCAACCTGCATAGGCCATGACCAAAGTCTGGCACATTTTTGACCCCAGATTCAACTGTTTATAGTAATCTACCAACCTCTTTTTCTGATTCGGTTTCCAAATTGGAATAGCAAGTTCATTGGTATTTCATCTGTCACACAGGCTGATGGAGAAAGCAAGTCTTTGTCACCATACCATCAGTCTGATGTTCAATGGCACATGGCAACAACTGTGTGCTGTTTTATCATGGCTCCCACCCTGTAGTTGGGTTCACACATGATCTTCATTAAGTGAGACCCGAAGGACTCTCTGTGCCTCAGGCAGTTAAAATAACCACCCAGGACTCTCTGGTAGGTGGAGGAATCACAGGAATCAGAGGAATCAATTAACTGTTTCCATAACAGACTACATGTACTCCTCTCTGCAATTACTCAGCTCCCCTACCAAGAACAGATGATGAATGAGGTCTTACCTCCTCCAGGTGTTCCCAGGATGACAAGCGACAGTATCATTGCAGATTTTTGTAGATCAAAACCTGTGAAGTCTGTCTCTTGTCTCATAAGGGAAACAAGCCTCAAAAGCTACTTCCTTACTCCGAATGCTAGACTTGACTTTATCAGGACTTGGTTGGTATTAGACTGTGTAACCTCTTTATTTTATTATTAACCTCTGGACTTCATATTTTTTGAGCTTCTTTTACTCCTTCATTGCCATAACACTCTGGCAGCTCAGCAGAATGAAAACAGTCAGTACACTGATACTTATCTGCCAGCTGCAGGCACCAGATGCCAAGCACTTCAGTGCATTTTCTTGCAGAAGCAGCAGCAGCTGGTTCTCTGGGAAACTGCCTCAACTCCTGCCTCATTTCACTCCTGGCTGTTGCTAGTCCAAGTGGTCCATGAGAACAGCACAGGGTCAGTCTGCAGATAAGTTTTCTTTGCCCTTCGAGTAGGCCGTTTTCCTCCATCTCACTCCAGATTTAGGGATATCTGATTATATGGCACCACCTTGGATTATTTACAAGATGTGTTTTGGGGTCTGCCAGTAGAAACGGATGCGCTTTGCTCTCTCAATGAGCAAAATGTCTTTCTAAACCAAGTAGTAATCGTAGTAAAGTTTCCCAAAGAAATGGTGTGCTCTCTTGACTTGAGGGCCAAGATGATGTAGGGAAGAAGAAAACAAAACTCTCCTGAGGCCAGATCCTGATCCAAAGCAGCCAGCATAAAACTTTTTACTCGCTATAAACTTTAGATGAAGCCCATAAACCAGCAAATACCTGTCAGTGAGAGCAGAAGATACTGTGCTGCAGGAATCAGCAGTCATCACCTGCTCACTTGTCTCAGTCTGGAAATTGTCCTTCCTCTGCCTCTTTACTCCAGCAAAAGCTGGAGTATTGTAAGGATGGTAAGGATAACAATCTGATCAACAGTACATGCTGCTGGGAATGCAAAAAATACCCATACGGCCCTCAGCATGGCTTCTAGTATAAAGAGAAGCCAGCAGAGAAAAATCTGGGGACTGAGGATCCTGGTGTGTCAGGCTGGTCTCTGCAGTGATTTCACAGACACTGAACACAACATAACATAGAACAGACTAGAAGGGATGATCCTTTCTCATAAAAAGAGCAGCAAAAAAGTGCAAAAGTGACAGAAGCATTTTTCTAGTCCATAACGTAATCATCAATAGTGGGCTGCAAAAACTTCACTCTGCCCTAGCCCAAGTCTGGTACTTTAACCTTTAATTTATACTTGCATCTAACAAAACTAGCATAACTTTCTGTCAAGTATTAACAAGAAATGGGTAGCCACGTTTTTAGTAAAGTTTAACCTTTCTTCTCTGACACTGTGTAACAGCATTTATACCTATTCCTTGCCATGACCAGCTTACACTTTAATTACAACATTAACTTGAAGTATTTCTTGAGGTTTAGTCTAGTCTAATGTTAAGACTTACTGTTTTGATGACTTCTTCCTAAAAAAAGAATTGAGTGTGGGGCATAAGACTAGCCTGCTCAAGATAGGATTATCTTTAAACGCTCACTCTCTTCACTGAAGTGCAATAACTTGCATGAAGAAAAAGCAAATCTGTTTTTAATTTCATGAGTTAAAATAAACTAATTATATTCTGGTGTTACATACATTTTATATATCATGGCAAAGAAACTGCAGATCTGAACAGTAATCCATGTTTCATTAGTTTGTGTATTCTGCCATGGACTATAATATTACGCTCTTAAATGAGTTGGAAGCCACACTGTGCTGCAGAGTATAAAAACAAAAGTGAGGGCTCAAGCTAGGTCAAGCATATTTTGTATAGGTCCATTAAAAATCTCATTCCATTAATATTAATAAAGATGTTGAGACACAAAAGTCCTTCAATTAACATATATTAGGCAGGCAGGCACAAGCATTCAAGGGATCCCACTGTGAACAGCAAGAATCCAGTCCTCAAAGAATAAAGCCGTGAGTGCGCTGTGTACATAGAGGGGCAGCGAGAAATGCTAACGCCACCCAAGAGTGAAAAGGCAACGCCCTATTGTCAGCGCAAGCAAATATCACTTTATTGCCTCAGCTTCCTCTTCTATTAAGCAGAGTTGTGCTGGGCCTTGTCATTCCAATAAGAATAACTTCAAGACCTATTATCTTTGCCATCAAGCTTTTTTCTTTTCCTATTTTCTGGCAGGAACTAGCTGGGCAGCCACATATGAGATTCAGGAAAAGGATTTTCATCTGAATATACAGCTTGTTTGTAGATTTCCCCAGCTTATGAACTAACATTGTAAAAAAGAAATTAACTTGCATGTTCCAGAAATTACTGTGGACAATAATGGTTCCCACGGTACCGAGCTTCAACCATCAAGACTCATTCACTCGCGTATGACCTGATTATTTGACATTTCTTCACCCTCATTCTTAGTGACTTCCGAGCGTGATAAACAATAAGAGGTTACTGATGTCAACCTATTATGAGCCAAGATGCTGTTCTCCTCTAACACACAGTAAAGCCAGTACTGAAGCTTAATTAATAGACGTTTGTAAACTGTGCTGAGCTGCAAGGCATTATGATTTCAGGCTTCTTATGTAAATGTTTACCTCGAAGCTTTAGTTTATGCTCCACTGTCTGAACCAAGATAAGTTCTGCTTCCATCAGCTATTCACATAGCTGGTCAAATCACTGTCAGAGCAAATCAATAGGAAATTCCTTTAGCATACTGTAATTTATGGTAGACCTGCAGCAACAGAATTGGGATTAAAATGGGATAAGAAAAGGCAAGAAAGAACCAACATTTCTGCTCCCAGTGACATGATCAAAAAGACAGAGGAAAAACCTTGTTGGTAATGTAATTATCCATTAAAGTTCAATTCAGATACCATTTATGAGCTAGTCAAAGCCTTCCTAACACAAAATGAGTGGGTTTTAGAAAAAACAGATACCGAAGTCTGAGTTTCAGCTGATAAAACTCACTTTATGCTCACTGCTAGCTCTCACTGCAGAGATGACTAAGCTTAACCCCTCTCCTGCCAGCTCACTGAGAGAAGACCATTACAAAGTGAGGCACGAAGAGCTACCAGCTTCTGTATGTGGTCAGCAGTCAAGTGAGAGGGGACACTTCTGGTGACTAAAAAGAATGCTGACTTTATGGGGCTGCATCACTGCAACTTCCGAAAAGAGAAAGCAGGGATTTTCTAGAAAACCCCTAGAGAGCTACAGATCTGTAAGTCAACAACATTATTTGTGCTCAGGAGAGAATGAAGTCAGATGCAAATAGCTCTGAAATGATCTTAAAGAATCAACCAATGTATTATTGGCATCACAGCTCTGGATGCCTTTGTCTAACAGGGTCCCAGTTGGAAACAATCCCAGTGATCATCCAGACTGGTTACAACTGGGCAGCTGACATTGAACCGAAGTCAAGTTCCCAACTGAGTACAAGTGCACAACTCACCAAGCTGTCACCATAATTCGGGCACTGGTTTTGCAGAGAGGCTGAAGAGGGAGTAAGCTTGGGAAGAAAAAAAAGTGTTTAAGAACAGTTTTTGATACCACTGTTTGCTCAGATTAAGTGGACTCTGCAGCAGGGCCAGGGCACAACCAAGAGACTCCTGTGCTTTCCAGTCACTCTACTGCTGTGTGGCAGGTCCCCAGCTCCAAGAGTGGGCGACTTGAGTCAGGCTACAGCTACACTTTCACAGACTGTCATTGTGTTTTGGGTAAATACAAGCCTTTACAGTCCAGGCCTGCAAACCTGGTATCTTCCTCAAACACTTCTGAAGTGCAGGAAGAGGGGGAAAAAGACAGAAATTAAACCTTGTTTAGGTTAATTATTAGTGACTGAAAGCTGCTATTACTTATTTCAGTCTGCCTCTAAAAAGAGAAATATTTTAGATATTAAGCAGTTCACAGCTGTGCAAAAGAGAGTATGTTGCATCTCAGCAGCGGAGACGGGATGGGCTAAATGAAAATAGTGGCGGTTAAAATAAAAATCCTCATTTACATCAAAGACATCCTGTTATGAAGAGGTCAAATCTGTGCAGACAGGTCATCCTTTCCTGACCCTTACGAGGGCATTTGACTATAGGCTTCTCTCTAATGGACTAGGGGAAGTGTGGGAACTAAGCTTTTTGGAAAGACTTCGCTACAGCAAGAAAAATGCTGATGTTTCAAGTATAGACAGAGTCCACTAATTCCTTTAGAAGTTGCGATACGACTGCTGCTCAGCCAGAAAGGCCAGGATGAACTGTCTTTCTGTCTACAAATGGATGGCTCCCTGTTTCTGGAACTGCTTTAAGGGTGCAAGCAGTGATGCTTGCAACAGCCTGAAGCTTGGTCAGAAATACGTCAAATAACAATATTTTTAATATAAAACCCATCAGAAATGCAACCTCTATTCCTTTTCTGGTCCAGCAAAAGGAGATTATTTCTCTAACGTTAATCCTCTTTAACTCCATTTCTTAACCATCGGGAATCAGTTGGGTAAAAATGCCTGGGATAACACTGTCTTTGTCTTGCAGAACTAAAGCCAGAGTTAAACAGAAAGCTTATCAGACAGATACGGAGAAGGGCAGTCAATAATCTAATCACACAATTCATTCCCCAGCAGCAGACAGTTCAAGACTGAGACCAGAAACAGCATCTCATACCTGTCTAGTATAATATAAAATGTCTTCAAGAACATGGCTTCTTCTCATTGCCACCTCATCTTTCTGTAAAGATCTTTATTTTTATCTTCACCGTATCATGGAGTGAATAATGACAAAGTGTCCAACAAAACAACAGACAAAATGATGATCCTGTAAAACACAGTTTGTGTTTTATAAAGGAAGGAGATGTAATGGCATGTGACTATAAAGCAAGTCAAAGAACTCATATGCTAGAGGTTGAACATGTTGTGCTGGTATAATGGCAGAAAATGTAGGATTTGCATATTGACTTGTGGATGGACTAAAAATAGTTTTGAGAACGAGTCAAATCATCGGTTTTGTGCTTCGTTTCCCTTCAAGGTCCCACTGGGCCAAATTTTATCCTATTTTTACAGCAGTAGGTTTCTAAAGGAACCTCATCGCTAACAGCAATTATTTTTGTACTTCTACCAGCAATCTGGCTCACTGATTTTGATGGGAGTTTGTCTGCATAAGAACCTCGGGATTTGTCTCAACATATTTAATTGGACTTAAAGTGTGAGCTCTAGGAATAAGAGGCTGTTGTTAGCATGAACTTAAATAATGCTAATACAGGGTGCAATTAAGTGACTACAAAGAATGGGTACATGAGTTGCCTTGCCTGCCTGCCTCTTAGGTGGCCGGACTGCATTAAGAAGCTTTAATTTTGTGGCTTCTTTGATACTTTGAGCAAAGTCCTGCCCTCAGACATGCACACACAACTTCCATTGAATTAATACACCTCCTGTTTACCTCTCAGTGCTACATCTAACCCTTTCTCCAGTCGTAGACTCCTCTGACAGCTCGGTGAGTGTAACATGATTCATCCTCCCCTCCTCTTTCTCTTCCCTTGACTAGACACTAACAAATACAACAGAACTTGAGACAAGCGAGAGAGGCCCCTTATAATGAAAGATTCAATCACATCTTACCAAAAACAAAGGAGGGCACTAGCTAGTGCATGAAGCTGACTCCACTCTTCTAATTGAGGTACATAAATAGGAGGGAAGGAATGGCCCACACTCGCCTCTAGTTTAAGCAGGTGCAGCCTTTCAGGCCTCCAAGCCACTGTGTCAGCTTTGGACTGAATTTGGCCCAAAGTAAAACTGCATATCATATCTTTTTAAAGGAGCTGATCTATTCCACTCAACTGGACTGATTTTCTCTGACCCAAAACACACGTGCATGCCTCGTCTGGATGTAATGGCAGGAGAGTTCCTTTTATGTTGTACATACATTTCACTCTCTGGGCACATACGTTTTGTACTTGCTATACACTTTCATCTGTCTCCTCCACCAAGTAACAGTAACATCTTCCCAAATGCTATATAATAAATTACTCATTCATTATGTTCACTATTTTTCATGTTGTGTATTGCACTATAGTGTAAGATTGTTTGACTCTAAGAGGGAATTCTTGATCACAAGGGAAATGTGACTTCTGCTCCTAAATGCACAGTTATAAATTACTTTTAAGAATGTCTCTAGAACGTAAGTGGGCTACTGATAACTCTGGGGTTCTCTTGTATTCAGCCCTGATTTACTCTGTGACTGCAAACAAGTCACTTTATACAAGAGAATATGCATACATAGCCCTAGCATAAGCAGCCCATAAGGAAACAGAAGGGAGATAAAAAATAGCATATAGAGAGAGACAAACAACACAGCTTATAGACAGACTAAGATGACAGTGGTAAGGCTTTTGGAGACAATGTCATCAAGAAAATGGAGTTAAAGATGGTGAACCTACAACAGGTATCTGTTTTTAATGCAGATGAGATAGCAAAACATGTGGATGAGGGATGAGGAATGAAGTAGGAATACAGGTACAGGCACACAGAGTAAAAACAATTTCTTGGTCTCACATTAGTCAGCACCACTTCCTTCAGAAAAACTGAAAACTCCCTGCGTTCTGTGGAATTGGCATAGTCTGCCTCCCAACTAGAGAGTTAAGGGAAATGATAAGTAATAAAATATTACTAAATAATAATAAAAACAGTTTGAAAAAAAGAATTAGTTTGGGAAGAATGAACAGTTTGAAGTGGAGAATATCAACAGAGGATGAAGCAGCAAGACTAACTAGTGGCATGGATTTGAAGGGATTGAAGGAAACTCCAAGAAGTCATGCTGGAGGAAGAGAAGAGTTTTATTAA
>VXBJ01000347.1:2287546-2399630 GCA_013400055.1 Nycticryphes semicollaris
TTTTTATATATTAAAAATATGTATTAAATATTTTATATATTAAGTTTTGTTTATCTAAAAATAATGAATATCAGTGGAGAAGGGAGTTGAAAATTTCTATTTGGGCCACGTTAAGATGATGCAAAAGAAAGAACTTAGTTTTGCATTTATTAACATTAATGAACGCAATGACCCAAAGTTGTAAGACCTTAAAAAAAAAAAAAATAAAAAAAAATTAAAAAAATCACAGCTTTCTTACTGCAGAACATATGCTCCAGCAAGTAAAGATGCTGAATGAAGCAGGAAAGGGCAGAAGACAGAAGAAAGCATGTTTCCTATTGAAAATCAAAGCACCTAAAACCTTCAATGGTGAAAAGGCAAGAAGTGGTACTCACAGTAAACTTGTACACGTTCTCCTAAAATGCTACCATCATGTATCAGAGCACTTATTCCAATAAAGAGCATAGATCCAGTTTTGCCTCCTGACACATCAAGAAAATTGTGTTGACTGATGGAAACGTTTGGTCTCAAACAACAAACCAGCATAAAAAAGCAGGGCCTTCGTGTCAACTCAGCGATTAAAACATGACTAAGACACACACATCTCCTAACAGATCTATACCAAAGCAAGAAACTCTTGCCCCTTTCCAGTGTTAAGTTGAGGTCATCCTGCCTAACAAACTACTTCATATAGACTCTCTCAAAAGTCTACTCTGCAGGCAACGGCAGATAACAGACAGCTGAATGACTGAATACTCTAGGTCATCCAAAAAATTAGATCAAAGAGTCCCTGTAGTCCATTGAAATGCAATTGCTTCCAAATCACATTGTGGTGTTCCAGGCTTGAAAGAATGGGTCACTGCAGTTTTATTGTAGGGAAGCTATTGCTAATGAAAGGAACAATGGAAAGATTAGTGCTACCAACCATATAGAAGAAACAACACTTTCGGTTTAATTGCAGTGAACAAAGCAAATAGGAAAGAAGGGCAACCAAGTGACAAAAGTAGTTGGCGCAAAGAGGATATAGAAGCTATTCACAAGGTTCTCTTGATCAGAGCACAGCATCCAGACTTAACATATGATTACTGCATTTGGATCACAGCAAAAGTGACGTGGTTGTCATTACAGACAGCTGACGACACATTTTTAAGAAGGCAGACTGAGAGACTAAGAATCCTGTCGATAATTTGCCTGGATTCATTAGGTGCACTGAAATTACTAAACAGATAGGGAGAAAGGAACAATTTATTTGTGATAGCTGCTCTGCAGGAGATTATTGTAAGTAAAGCTTTACTTCACTTACCAGCTTCAAATAACAATTTAAGGTGAAATCTATTGAACATTGGAACAGATTAAAGAGATTCTAATTGGTGATAATCTAGGTACTGAAAAAGGTTCTGCCATACTAAATTTATTCATTCCACAATATTTATTCTCTTTTGATCAGTTTTGGGATCTTTTCTAAGTGAAGCTTACCAGTCATAACAACCTCTATGTCGAGACAGTGGTAAAAGATCCATTTCAGTCTCAGTTAAGATCACCACATTCTGTTTCTCTGTGACCTGAGGCAGACTTGAACCTTCCTTCTCCAGACAAGACTTGACAAGCCCAGCTTCACTCAGCTCAGAAAGCATGTTAAAAAACACAACGTGACCGAACAGGGGCAATCACCCAAACTGTAACTGTTGTGTGTAGGTAGAGCATTTCTCTTAGAGGAAAAGATGAGCATTGCAGTAAGCGAAAACAGGAGGTTTTTTTCTGAATAAATATGGTAAAAGCTAGCACTTGTGAAGCTTCCACAGAAAAAAATTAAGCACCTCTGATATTAACAGCTCAGCACTACAAACATAACTTAAAAAAAACACAAAGAAAGCTTCTTTCCAGTTCCTGGCACCTGCTCCAAAGTCACATTTGCAACTGTTCAAATGAACTATAAGATACTAATTCCCTTAACTTGCTGAGAAAAAAAGGCAAGCATTCAAAATATAATCCAGACCACTTCAACCAGTTACCAGTATTCAACAGCCCTTCTTAATGAACAGTCTTCTCAAGTCACTGATTACTGGTTCAAAGGAAACACTGGCTGTCTCAAGTGTTCCTTTTTCAGTCCTGTCACACAGTTTGAGAGCCCTTATGGACAAGTACCTATGCAAAACAAATTTCTAGAGGGTGACCCGACATATCCTCTGGGCCTCAGTCAACCACAAAGCTTACAGAAAGCTTCATACACCTAACACTATTAAATGCCACCACTGCCACTGGAGATTGCTTTGCAAGGGCAAGGGCTTAAGCCTAAAAATTAATAATAATTCTGTAGATTGTTCTTCTGAATCACATCAGTAAAGACTTCTCTGCAGGCAATGAGCACTGTCAAACTTATTTGGAAAAAAATTATTTATGAGTAATAATTTTTCATGAACTTGGATGACAGCCATAAGCGGAAAATATGCAGTGACAGTATTTAACACATTCATAAGAGATCAACTAATCAAGACTTATAAATGTGAATAAGGCTGGAATTGTCAAAGGAAATTAAGGGAAATTCATTTGTAACTCCTGCTGAGCTAGGAAATTCACCCTTCCTTAAAACAGTTGACAAATCCAGCTATAACTTTCTTTTTTTTTTCCTCACAAGTTTATAGATTGATTTTGTTTTTATTCATAGTAGTTCACAAAGGCAGGAAGAGCAGTTACTTAAGAGCAAGCAAAAATGTATAAACTATCACAAACTGTAACAAATGAATATTGCCACGGGATGATTACTAGGACTATCAGCCAGTCTTCTGTTCCTTTCCTCAAAGACTGTAAGCAAAGACAATAGAAGGGTGTGATGCAGTTCACCAGCTATAACTAAACTTCTTCTGTTAAATGCAATAGCAACTAGTGGTATTAGGAAAAATCACCAAGTGGTGTACAGTATCCTGAATGTTAGATCAATTACATACCTTCAGCTACTATTCCACGTACAAAAATAACTTTTAATGCTGCTTTGGTTTAAACAAACACTTACCAAGCCTACACACGTAGATATTGCTACCGAAGAGGTGCTATCATTCCTTATAAATCCCTGGTAGAAACACTGCTCAATGTCATGTTCCTGAGAATCTGAGACTCCATCTTTCCCGAGTACCTGGACAATAAAACTGTTGCTTAAAATGGTCGAAGGTTTAAGTTCTAAGTGAAGTTCCTGTCCAAATGCTGAAAATTTGTAGTGCAAGGAACTCTTTGAACTCTGAGTTGATCTCTTTCTCCTAGTACTGTGCAAAACATCATGTGAAATGTACGATCCACTGGAATCCACTTTGACTGGTGTCACAAATACATAATCTGTAAGGATAAAAAGTTAGCCATCAGCTTTTGCAACCAACAAATCAGGTAAGTGTCATTCTAACACAGTAAGCACCAGGCTCTCCCTATGGCACAAAGCATTCCTTCACTTAGGGAATGGCCCGAAAGCTCTGCAGGGTATGTGTGCATCAGCTTGACTGCATAAACTCACCCCTGCAAGCCACACAGGCTCTCAAACAGTGTTTGTTTCCTTTCTGCCCCACTGAGAGGTACAGACTAACTAGCATAGCTGTGAACATTCCCACAATCACTCTTCTGAAGACATTTGTCATCACCAGCAGATCTGTAGATTTTCCCCTCCCCCTGTATTAATTGCTGTCAAATGTGAAGGCTGCTCTGGGGTTTGAGAGTTCTTTTCCTTCCCTAAGAATGCAGCAAATATTGTATCACTGTAGGGGTAACCATGACTGAGACTTTGTGGGACTGTACCACTTATTCAAATGGATTAAAGGATTAATTTATTAATGCTTTAACTGAGTGAGACCTCATCTCTTTGTAGTGACTTGATTAGACTGGCTTTCAAATTGTAACTGACCTTCAGCAGAAAGAGATTACATCCTACCTAATAACCTTTAGTCAGCCATTGCTAATTGCATGTCAAAGAAGTTTATTGTTTTGGATGAAATATGTGAAAAATTACAAAACTGTTTGTGAGGAGAAGACTAAGATCTACTCACAGCCACCTAAGAAGTGAAAAAAATAAAGGCCATGATTCAGTGAGCAGCAGAGGCAGGTGCCCAGCTTGAAGTAGACAAGCAGTGCTGTTGACCAAGCCATACAGGGATTACTTGTATCCTGGAAGCTGGGTCCGAATTTTAGCCGTTCACTGAACAAGGATCTTTGCACCTACCCCTGATTACAGGAGTAATTATGCCAAATTGACTGCTTCCCAATCCCATTGCATTTTTGAGCTGTATTCCTCTAGGAATACTTAAAGGTGTCCATGCACGACAGTAAAACAATTGTCTTCTTAAATGGACATAACAATGTTAAAAAGGAAGAAGACACCCTCCTTCTTGTATTGTAACAGCTGCTGCAAAAACTATCCATCTTTTTGCCTGAATAGACTTTATTGGACACACATTAAGCTGAAAACATAAGCAGTAATAGGTTGTTTTTCCTTAGATGGTGGAAACAATACAGCAAGAGCTTCCACTTTCCTCGAGTGGTGTTAATCAACCTCAGAAGTTGAGGACACTAAGCAGGCTGTTGGCCAAAAAACGCAAGCAGCTGCTGGAGAAAGGGAATCCCCCAGTGAGCAGACTATAGGGTGCAAGAGGGTTTCCCCTTCTGCACCCTGGTGTGGTTGTCCATTGTACTTTGTTCCCACTCACACCCAATAAAAAGCATACACTGCACTTCAAACTTCCCAAAGTCATCAGCATCTAAGTGTTAGTCTCTGCAACCCGGGAACAAGCAACTCCTGATCTCTCACTCACACAAGTCCTTTCTCTCCAGACTTGTTTTCCCTTATCCTGCATTGCACAGCTTCTTCCACTCTCCCACCCAAACCTTTTCATTACTTTTGTCTTACTGTTTCCATAACAGACACAGGAGGTTTCGTTGGTGTGGCTACATACACACTCATCTTTCTATTTGCACGTGTAAACATGGATGTATTTATCATCTCATTCATTTACTTCGCTGCTACATATTGTTCCTTTTAGCTTTTACACACAGGGTTTAACAAGTTAATCTCTGCCCATGGTTATCTATTTTACAGCAGCAACTTGCTTGCACTTTATGTTCCCCAAGCACTGTGGCTTCTTCTCTTTAAATGCTCTGTCCACCAAAAAAAAAAAAGCATCCATGCAAATGTTCATATACACAGACACAGAAAGAGCTATACAAACCATGATTCAATTCACTGATGCTGTCACTGGTTAAAGTTGCTGCATGAGACATGCAACAGAGGCAGCACAGCTGAAGGGTCTGCAAGAGAACAAAACAATAAAAAAAAAAAAAAAAAAAAAGAGAGAAAAGGGTTATTGGGCGAGATTTACTTGACAAGGGGAGGCAGAAAGACAAGGCACCAGAAACTGTGCAGTAACCTGGTATGAAAGTACACTAGGCGACTGCAAAAGAAAGTGCTCTCGACCTGCCTTTACAGTGCTTCCAAGCCACGGGAGAGCCGAGAATTGCATGGAGCTGCCGCCGAAAATCGCAACAGGTACAATCCAGCCGACAAGCAGGAGACAGTCCATGTTCCGCCGCGCACCTGGCCGTGCTACCTGCTCCCCGAAGCGTGCGGCGGCCGAGCCCGGATCCCCCGCATGGTCACCTGGGCTCTGCCCCGCAACAGCAGCGGCCCCGCCGGACGACCCGCAGCGCCGCNCCCCCCGGAGCTCGGGGGAAGCGAGGAAGCGGCAGCGCCGGCGCGCCCGGCACACCTGCGGCCATCTGCAAAGAGATGGGGGAGGCTCGGGGGGAGGACAGTGGGACAGGAGGGGTGCGGAGATGTGGGACCGACACACGGGGCTTCATCAAAAGGACCGGAGCTCTCGTGATGATGCTAAGTGAAGCGGCGTCCGGTATCAGCCATTCATTCAGCTTCCGGAGCACCATTCACTTGGAGAGAACATGCTGTTATTTTCTATCACTTTTTAAGGCAACTTCATGGGAAAACAAGCAAACAAACACACACACACACAAATCAAACAAAGATTAGATTTCCTGGGAAGAAAATATAGCTTTGATAGCCAAGACCAGTTAAACCCATGCCCATAAAGGAGCTGATGTTCACGCCATGGCTTCAATGTATTGAGCCAAAGGCAGCACCAGGTTCCTGGTTCGTGCTACTTAGGTTACACTTCACCTTCCACAGAAAACTTCACTAAAGGATCAAAGACTTAAATAATCTCACAGTAAAACAAAGTTTTGAAGTGCATGGGACTGGTCCAAGCTGGGAATCAATACAGAACTTGGTTCTGATAGTTCCGCTTGCACGTAGAGAAATGTCCCTCACCTGATGATCTCCCTTCTGTGCTAGAGAGGTTCCAGTATGTGTCTCAGTCCAATCTGACCCAAAATCTCCCTTGTCCCAGGGTCACACCATGAAAGCCGTGTGGATGTAAGGTGCCTGGCTGCCCCAGTTGGCACACAAGCTGCGGAGCACAATGGATGCCGAGGTGAGCTGGAGGTCATCTCCTCTATCTACCTCCTTCACGCGGGGGCTCGTGGTAACTAGTTTGGGGCAGTGGATTAGACAGATCAGAGATATTCTCCCTTCTAAAGCATTTCCTGTCTTTAAAGTTCCCAGGTGTGGAATTTCTCCTTCTCCTCCCTCCATTTCCCAGTGGGTTTTTTTACATTATCACCTTGCTGAATATGTTATGATAAAGTTTCAAGATCTTTTTTGTAAGAGTGCACCTGTCACCTCCCACTGAGTATATTCAAATGAAACAGCTGGCTACAGGTTTACCATGGTCCCAGTGGAGCAAAACACATAAAACATGCTGTGCATTGCAGATAATAGGAGAAAAATAAAATTACTGGGCTGCAATTTTATTATTGGACCTCAACACCCTGAACAGACACTTGACTGTTGTCAGCAGACTACCTGACTGTGAAGGGGAGGGAAATAAATACAGTCCTCTAGCAATTGCAAGGATTGTTTAAAAAAGAAAAACCCAACTTTCACCATAAGCCTAGCACCACTCGGAGGGAGTTTTGCTCTTGATTTCCTTGGAGTTAGGATTTCACCCTGGGGATTTATAGTTTCTGAGTATGATCAAAGAAGAAGAAAAAAATGTGACACTGCTTTGCATGACTATAAATGACATGCGTCCAAATTTGAGTTGGCATTAGGCAGGGGACCCCAACCTTCTTGGCAGCACCGTTGATCAGTTCACATGCTCAGACAGCATCATACTTTGCTCCCCAAGTCAATCAAGATCCCAGCAGTGATGGCCATAAACATCAGAGAATCCTGCAGGCAGCTCGTTATTACCATGAGAAACACTGGAGAAGTAAAGCTCCGCAGTCAGCAGTGCAGTAAACAACGCAGACAGAGAGGGGGCTTCCTGCCCCCACTGCCTGGCAATTCCCACCTCAGATGACCAGCAAGTCCTTCAGAAACAATCCTTACCATACCACACTGGTTTTGGACTCTGTTCTCCCTAACCTGTCGGGTGGGATGCTGCTGTCACTATTTTATGCCAATCAGTTTTATCAGCTGGTCTTTTTCTTCCTCTACTTGTTTGTATCCAGCTGTTGTAACTGTGTTTCACCTCTGTCCCACGAGAAACTCCTCCATTGCCGGTCTCCAGAAAGTGTGGAGACCCAGCAGAAGCTTGTCACCCTTAGCAGCATTGCAGTGCAGGTAATAATGCCCTTCTTGGGGAGGGAGCTCCAGCATAAAGAGATCTCTTCTGTGCCAGGCCTCAGGAAGTCAGGATTTCTCTTGTACCTGCAAGGGAAAGTAGGGGGGTTGCCACTCTGTAGGAGGAGTGAGTTACTGCTTCACTTTTCTCACCATGCTGAGGCGCAAAACATCCATATTGCTTTCATGTCTAGATGCAAAGATGTTGGATGTTCTCGTTTCCCTGGAGAAAACGGATTATTATCTTTAATAACTCTAGTCTTTCTAATTCTTAATCCCTCTTTTCTTGTGAATTTCTCTAGATTTCCTTTGCCCAAGAACTATGTTGTCAAGGCCATCGTGATGGAGCCTGGCCCCACACAGAACTCAGGTTATTGATAAAGTGACTGACGGACATGCAGAAGAAACATGCCCTGAATAAAAATGCCATTGTGTTTGTTTTGACATCTTCATTGGAGCAAATTCTTTATCATGTGAGACATCCGTGACCGCTGAGATGAGTGAATGATGCACACAAGTCTGTTGTCTGATAGCCGTCACCTCTTCCTTTGTCAATCTGCATTATTTTATATATATAGTTGTATTAGAATGTAATATGAATCATTTATACTATATTTAAATCATATGTGATTGGATGACTGGAAACAGAGTACTTCCAGTGGGAAAATGGTGTGGTGAGGCCGTGTTTTATTCAGGCACTCACACCATTTTGAGTGAATACACAGAGTAGAATCGGAGCAGATAGACTTCTTGCTTAGTATTCAGTTTCTTCAACTGTCCATTCCTCCTGGACCATTTATTTCTGTGAGTATTTCTTACTGATCACCACTCTTGTGGACTTATTCAGGATACGTGTGAGCACCCCACAGGATTCTTCCTGCTCAACCTTTACGCTCTCTTTGTGTTTATCCTCACCAAGATGAAACACAGAAGCCCTTTGCCTTCATTTATAGTGAGTGGTGATTAACCACATGCTGGGTGAAACTCCTTGTGGAGAAGCCTTCATGGAAACTCCTTTACAAATGAAAATGACCCTCTTTAGAATGAGCTGGTAGTTTTCAAAACCCATCAAGTTCATCTTTGTCCCGAGTTGAAGAGGCTCCAAAGTGAAGTTATGCTCCAAAGTTGGGTTATGCTCTGTGCATTCCACAACTGCTAAGGAGGCTTTTCTTTCCCGTTGTATTATTTATTCAATGATCTCAAGGCATTTTGTGAATTTATATAATGTGTTTAAAGAGTTTAGCAAGTGTTACTCAGTTGTGGCAGGACAAAACCTCTCGTGGAACAAAATTTGAGCAACTCAAAAGAGAACTTGTGGAAGGGTTCATACAGATTAAGCGTAGTGGCAGGGATGTAGTCATCTGCTACCAAATGACATCTGTACGTTATCTAAACCCACTCGATACCATACAGTTTAGCAAGAGGCCAAATCCTTTCAGCTGGCATAAATGAACATAGCTCCTCTCTCTGGCTGAGTTACAGAACTCGAGAAGAGAGTTTACTGTATCCTTCCTGCCAGAAAGATGCCTTGTGCAGAAAGGAGGTTGTAAATAAAGACAGTCTGTGGCCTCACTCCCTGCCATAGGGAGCACCTCACCTATGGAACAGGGGCACAGCTGGAAGGTGACACATCCTAACAGGCTGATGGCCTCAGGACACTGGTCAACTTCCCCTTCAGCTGGAATGGCATTAGCACTTGCTCCTGCTTCCACGGAGTAGGTTTATAAAGCACCAGACAGCATTGTACTGCCCGCTGACAGCAGATCCACTCCTGCATCGGGTCCTTACCCCCCTCCCCAAATGTTGAAAGGCTACTCTCATAACAAGAAACGATGAGGACTTTGTTTACTTCTGTGAAATCCAAAGCTGACTAAGTGTATTCTCAGGAATGGAAAATGCTAGTCTAGCGTGGTCCCAAAAGCACATTGCTGCATTTCTAACCAGTGGTCAGTTTATAATATGAGCTACTGGAATAGAGTTGCTTTTGCATAATGGCTAATTGCATTCTCCAGTGACACACGGCATGGGCTATACCATGTCACTGGTTATTCTGTTTATGGGTAACTATATTTCAGCTGACATGGAAACTGTATAAATAACAAAAACATCTACTGGTTGACTTAGTGTGGTTCCTCCATTAACTCCTGTTCCTTAAGGGCCTGAAAGTCCACCGTCTCACCAGTTTCTGTATTAAATTCTGCTTTCTGCAGAAGCCTCAAAACGTGGTGTTAGGACTGAAGTTATTTCCTCAAACAGTCTCTAAACCCACAGTTTTCAGATTGCATCCTATAAATTCTGGCAAACACCATGTAATAAAGAGTAATCTCTATGGAATAGGTTTTCACCACCATTTACAGTAATATTTTCTGTCAATAAGCCCCTAAATTCATTTCACATAGCTTTTTAATCACAGCCACTAGAAAAAGAGCTTGATCCAGCATCCCTGCTGCACCCCAACTCCCAACAAAAAGAAAGAATATTTACATTTTTTCCTCACCGAATTTGCACATAGCACTGAGCTGTTATAGTCCCAAATAAATGCTTTTGATTACAAATATTAAACACTATTTTCTGCTTACATGCATTTCTCTGTATTGCACAGCATGTCCATCCTAATTTGATTAGTTCTACACATTTATTTGTGCTAGCTGGACATCCTACTTTCTGGCACGGAGTTCGGAGTTCCAGCCATCCTGCTGACTTGTTACCATTGTCCTTGCTCTGTCCCACTACACAAGAGATTTGGGCTCAGGAGCGGAACTAAAACCACCTCCAGGCTGGGCGCTCAGGGCTGACATGCAGAGACTTCACAGAGCAACCTTCTGCCTTTCTCTCGCAGCCAGTGCTGTAGGCGAACACTTAGATTTTAGACAAGATTAACTGACTTGTGTTTCTAGTGTCACCAGCAATTTTTTAAAAAGGGGGAGGGGAGACCAAGGAAGCAAGAAAGACAACCTACAAAGCTCCGCAAATAGCATTCACTTGGCCTGGCTCCAGATGTCACAACTTGCTGCCACAGTGTCCCGACACACTCTGGGGCTGAGAAGTGAACAGGGGGAGGCTGCAGCTCAGCGCACGGGGGCTCTGTCACACACCCGGACCAAAATGAAATGAAAATGTCCATCACTAATAGAAGAAAAATAAAAGCTGTCATTGTGGGTGGCCCGACTATGGCTTTGCAAGCACTACATTTTAGAAGAGTTTTCCTGGCAACTTGCCAAGTGTAATTAAAGCACAGGTACCTCCACACTCACAGAACTCTAATAAAAACAATTATGCAGTTTATAATGTTGTGCACGTGCCAAAATTTGTATTTATACAATGGATCAAAAATGGCATGGGAGAAACCGTGCAGTCCAGCAGGTTCAAAGATCCGCTTTGAAAATGCTTTTTATAAATACTGATTTGCACTATACCCGGAAGGCTGTGCAGCCTACGGAGTCACAAAGTTATATTTAAAACCCCTGCAAATTACTTCTAAGACACTAGTATTGGTTTCAGACATACTTTGGCATCACGTGCAGGAAGGAAAGCCCAGTCTCTGTTACAGTTCACCAGCATCTGCACCCCAGAAAAGGATAAACCAGGCCAGGAGAGAAAATTCATATGGAAGTTTCAACCTCTGTCTTCCACGATAGGAATGTATGAGGTTACTCCACCCCCAAAACCAAATGACAACGGGTTGAAATGGTACCTCATTCATTTCTCATTGGTTCTTCTTTCCATCTCTGTAAACAAAACAGGCTTGTTTCATCCAAGAGACGCCAAAAGTTGGGGGTTTTTCTCCCCTGCTTTTAGTAGCGCTGCTTCATCTCACCCAAGCGTGACACATTGTCCTGCTTTTTATTTTATTTCTGGACTGGAAAGGTAACTCCTGCTGATGTGACTTGTCTCCACAAGCTCTAGTGTCAGTTTGCATTGCTTTCTGTGATAAGATCTCTGAATGACAGTTTCCCTGCTTGTATCCAGTCAGTCTCAGGGTGGGAGTCTGAGTTCTGGGATGAAAATTTCAAGTGCACTCTGGGGACTTAATTTTCCAAAGTACCAAGAATTCACAGCTCCAGTTGGGATCAAGAGGAACTGAACCTGCTCAGCACTTCTGAATGTGAACCCCTGTCCTCTTTTGAACAATATAGCCTGAGAAAAGTGTTGCTGGGAAGATTTAGTCTGCAGTCATTTTTACATGTGTTTCTTCTTTTATTTGCCACTAATTTCACGGGCCAAGCAAAGAAGAAAATTGGCTTCTCTCTCCTCTGAATTTCATTATTTGCAGATTTTTTAAATACAAGATAATGCTTCTTTGGCTGGCTCCTGGGATTCCTCTATTAAAAACTTCCCCCCCTTTTCACATCAATGAGCCTTTGTTACTTCAGCCTTCTTGCTGGGAACATGGATTGCAAAGAAGTTCAGGAGCCTTTTCAGTCCCTTCTGTGTAACAGTTGCTGTGTACCCACAAATACGTTAACATTTTCAATTATCAGCCCATTTCCTATGAAAATTCGGTGCTTTTACTTCTGGTTCAGCGTATGTTCATCTTCCCTTTGTAGTCATCTGCCCAGACCTACCACCTTCATCTCTTTTCTTGCTCAAAATGGACCTCTCGGTGGGAATTTTAACTACAGCCTGGCAATCAAACAGGAAAATGTCTCCCACAGAATTATGGAGCTGTTCCATATTTGCTTCTATGAGAAAGGGCTTACAGCACCATGCAATACTATACAAAGCAGGCGTTGTCTAGTAAATCTGCATAGACATTCTATTTGCTGTGTACTGAAAGACTTCAAACTCTTGTACCATAACAAGAGTGGGGTTTGTGTTAGACATTGGAAAGCTCTATTTTTCAAGGACCAGATTCTCATTTCTTGTAGGCTATTTCGCACCACAATGGCAGTGAGCAATCACTTCACAGCTTTCTGTAAGGGTCTTAACTCTAAATTAACTCTAAATATTTAACTTGCTTTATACTCATTCACCAGGAAAACAAGGCCTTCATGACTTACCTTTTATTTTCTGCAAAGGATATTTTACCGCTATTTTTTCTTGCCAAAAGATGACGATAACAACTGAAGAATATGGTAGCAGTAGTTGTACAGAACCCCTTGAGCTAGGTGCTGAACACACGCAGAACAGAAAATTGGTCCCCATCCCAACAGCTCAGCTTACAGTTTTTAATTTACCACAGCCTTCTTTGCATTCCTAATTTGCAAACAAAACTATTCCCCCGTTGTGGTGTTGATTTCCAAAGTGATTTCAGCATGTTGAGGAGTCAAACAGTTGTTTTACGAACTCCATGTTGCACCGGTTGCTGTGACAACGTTTAATAATATCTTACTGTGTGTGTGTACTGAGTGGAAAGTGTTTGATTTTTGTCTATTTTCAATAAAGCTGGATGTTGGGAAGAAAAAGGAATGAAATCATTTTAGGCTGAATGCCTGTAACATTGAAATTAACAGCCCCTTTTCAGCTAAATTCGGAAAGGGTAGAGTCAGACCTTTATGGTGGCAATTCTGAACTTGCATATTAAGACAAGAGCCTTAGTGGGGCAAGAATGTAAAGGTAGCTGGGAGAGTTAAAAAAAAAAGTGATTTTTAGGCATGCAACAATAAGAGAAATGTAGAATATAGTAGTTATGAAAATCGGAATCATGTAGGTTCAAATTTGAGTCAGAAAACCCTTATGCCCCAGTCTAATGCTAGGTATGCTCATGTTTGCTGTGTAATCAAAATCCTTCCCTTCCTCCCTTTAAGAAATACCAAGTACTGCGCAAGTGCTGTTGCTTTGCTCCATAGATGAACTCTTTAAGAGTGTAACATTAATAAAAGTGATTTCATGGCCTTTTCAATCATGTTACTTTTAATGAGAGCAGGGCTTTTTTAGCTTGAATTTAAATGAGATTTAAACCTTCTTGGCAATGCAGACACTGCAACATTGTGCTAGAGCTTCATAACCACCAACTGAAACTGATTAGTTTATTTGAGAGTAACCTGATTATTTTTTAGCCATGCTCACAGGATAATTTTACTGAGTTGCATCTAGCAGGAAGAAATGCGCTGGCTCCAGCTCTGCCAGACCAGTAGCAGTGCCCACTGGCCCCGCTGTCTGAAACTGGAGTCACACACTGCATGACATGCACTGGGACATGCACAGGATCTTTCAGAGGACTGCAGAAGGTATTGAGGTCTATGGAAGGTATTGAGGTATCTAGGACTTAGCCACGGTCAAGCAATAAGTATGTGCAGTCCGAAGTCTGCACACTAAAGTCTAAAACTGGAGTTACTTCGGCCTATTTTCATCATCCAGAATAAATTGGAATTAAAAGTAAACAAAAAAATGTGACAGGTAAATATGAATTAGATTGACAAAGTACTTTTGGTTTTTATGACTTATACTCTAAGCTGCAAGATTACTTTTTCCCAGGCTTTACCTTTTGTTTCCCTTTCATTACATATATATATAAAATATATATATATATAGCACTTGTGTCTTGCTCATTTGCAATCACACACTAAGGGTGTCAAGAGCAACAAGACATAAATGCTGTTCTCAGGAGTAAAATTTTCTCGTTGCAAACCGAGGAAAATGAGCAGCTGATTAGTCTGTGTTTTCCAGATACATTTTTTCTGAAACCTGCCTCATCCCAGTATGGAGACAACACAATCTGAAAGCATATTGGTTTGGATGAAGGCCAGCCATCTGGGAATCCTTCACAAGTACCTGAAATAGAAGTAAGGTAGGGCATATTGAGGTGAGCGGCTTCCAGATTTTACCTGAAAGCTCTGTAGGTGGCCTAAGGCCACTTGAACATAATCCAAAACAGGCACCTGGCTCTGGCCTGGATGCCTGCCAGTTTCATAGCATGCTCTATGCCTGAATTATGGTGTCTGGACTTATTTCATGGCTTATTGTTGTATGTCTTTTAAAACTAATTCCTCACTGAAAGATGTTTGAAATTCAAAGCTTTCTTCAGTTTCCCACTTTATTCTGGAGCTGCAGACACTTGCCTTATGAGGTCCAGGAAAAACCTGCTCCAACAATTCAATAAGTAAGAGCTTAACGCTTTGGTAGTGTGCAGGTTGTTGTTCTTGGGAGGGGGAAGAAAAGGGAGAACGGAGGCTTGTGTTATGGCTTTATCTTGTTGATAAACATGACGAGGTATAACTTTTGTAATGTCAGAGTTCTCTCTAAATGCCTGTGCTGCTTGACATTGAAAGTACCTTTTTATAGGTGTAAAGGGAGCAACGTACTTGCAGTGATTAAAGCCTGGTTGGTTAGTAACTACAAATATGGCTTGTAGATGCTAGCCCCTGAATTATCACAGTGCTTTTCTTATAGCTTAGTCTTTCATATTTCAATGAGATTATTCTAACTTCTTCCTTGTGAGCTGCCCAGAAGCACCTTTACTATGGAGCTTCATGACAACAGGACTTCTTTGGAATATCAAGTCGGACTTTTTGCAGAAAAAAACCCCTCCCAATATCCAAATGAGAGTACTATAGTCAATATTTTCTTCACAGAGGACCAAAATACTTGTAATACTTAAGGGAGAGCTTAGCAATTGGTGATACATGTAAATACGAGAGCTTTTCTCTGACAGCCAAATGTTTAACTTTTGATGTTGCAATATTTTAAGTGGAAAACACTACAGGATTTCTCAGTGCTACAAGGGCAGCTTAAACGGGAATGTATTCATCTTTCTTCTCCCTATCAGATCTGTCAAAATGGTTTCTATCTTCATGATTTTGTATAACCAGCAAATCTAATCCTTACCAGATGCCTGGACTTTATATTGCAGTGTTGCATTTTCTTAATTATGCTGCTATCTGCCCATCTTAATACTTGATTATCATTATCGCAGTAAGCAGTCTACTTAGCTGAACTTTTAAAGAAACAGAAAGGCAGACTTCTGCAAACTTTCCTAAGCTGGGTTACAGCAAACATGTTGCTGTTTAAACAGCCCAGAAAGTAATGACCTGACCAGAATAAATAACAACTGCCTGAGGGCATGTTCCCTCTCAAATGTTGATTTGAAATTGCTGATCAAGTGTTAGATTAACCGAATTACTTACAACTCTCAATTAATAAATACCAAAGCAACTTGGCTAAGAAAATAGCAGAGAACATTAAACAAAGAGAGCAGTGCCCATGTCTGCAAAAATCTCTGGGAGCGGTTTGTCAAATACCAGGGCATTACACAGAGAAGAGATTTCTACCCAATCATCCTCAGAACTCAATGAAGGGGCATCTGTTATTTCCCACCTAAAAGTCTAATAAGAGACTCAGAAGGATTTAAAGACTGTTGGGCCTATAGGAAAATTGCAAATAACTGCAAAGTCAGGAGAACATTTAACCTGAGATTTATGTGTTGTATCAACAATAATGGAAAGCCCGAGAGACACTAAGGGTTCAAGACACGAACCTATTACGTGTGTGTGTGTAGTGTGGAATGTGGGAAGCTTAGGGCTACCATATTTCTGTCCAGGTTTTCCCAGACAAAATGAAATGCAGTGAGACTAATGTGTCTGGGATGCGTCCTTGATTTATCCACATACAGTAGATTCAGAGTGAATTGGATTTACTGTGCTTACACAGATCACCTATTCAGTGCACACACATTGGATCCCAAGCATCCCGAATGCATGGGGTCCTTTGTTCATATACTATAGAATACATCTGCTCATATGCAATAGATATGTCTGTTGATGGCCTTGATCAGCTCATCAGAGTCCGTAACAGGCATCACATTACTTTGATTTTTCCTGGACCAAATTTCTAGGTAGAAAAAGAGGACATACTTGGAAAAGGTCAGATGCAGACCTAGGTAAACTGCCTAAGTACAAATTTCATTTAATGATATCATTATAAAAACATCTGAAGATACAATTTGTATCTGGTCCAAAAAAAAAAAAAAAAAAAAAAATAAAAAGGAAAAGAACCAAATCTATAGATATTTGAAATGGAGAATTCCATTTTATTGCCCTGAGTGTTCAGTAGAGAGAAATGAGAAAAATATGTCATTGTCTACTCTTGTCCAAAGAGGGACAGAAGTAAGTGCTGGTGTCCAAGAGGGAGAGATGCTTCTTGAAACATTAAAAATCCAAAAAGCCATTTTTATTCCAGCCTACTAGATGTGTTTGATTCATACGCATTAAAAATCTGACCTTAACCATAGATTTTAAAGATTTAATCGAAATGCACTTCAATGTATTTGTAGTTTGAACAGGCTCTGCAGTCGTCAGATGGGGAAAGACAGTTCTTCACAGAGTGACTGAAATGTTTGGAACTCCAGAATGTAGACTTACTGTGCATCCACACATTCCCTGCCTTGGACTATAAAACTGGAAAGTCAAATGATGAAGTAATTTTACCCTCAGCAATGTACCATTAAGCCATCCAGTATGGCTGAACCAGAGCAAGGCAAAAAGCTGCACTGTCTGTGCCTCCTTCCCTGAGCCCTGTCTAATGTCACTGTACCATGACCCAAGTTCTGCACAGACTTATTGACTGGCATTTATAGAAACACTTTAAGACAAAATCTGATTTTATTTGGCAACATACACTGGTGGTTATCAAGCTCTGATAGCTTATCTGACTCCTATTTCTTTGGATAGAAAAAAAATATGGGGCTACTTTTTCCTAAAATCTGTCTCATTACAGTATAAACAATGTCAGAGGGACACTCCATGTTCAACTCCAAGCTTATCTGACTGAGTAACCTAACCCAAAGCATACTTACAAATATTTTTGAAAACAATATGAAGATAATGCTAAGCAATTTTTCTAAATTCAAAGGGTAGAATTCAGGCAATCACAAACCCAGAAGCACTTATGTGACATTTGCATCCCGTCCCTCTGCGTGCTCTGGCCTGAAAAGCAGTCAGCGTGGAAATGGTGAAACTTGCTTTGCACATCTGAAGGATATGCTAGATCTAATACATGCATAAAGGAATTCTATTCTACATCACCATAACTTTTTATATCCTGGCTCCATGCAGCCAAGAAGCAAGTCAAGACAAATTCCCTTTGCCAGCAAACCTGAAATTCCATCCAGCAGATGTCAGGAGTGAGCCTCACACGCTGTCTTCAGGTTACACACTCTTCTGCAGGTCCTTCCAGGACATTTACTGAACTCAATTTATACAAAATGTAGAAGACAAATTCATCGACGTATAAATCAGGAAGGAAACAGCTGTCTTAAAAAATCAATCAATATTTCCATTGCAAGGGTGATTACGTGGGAGGCCTTTGTCTTTTTAAGAATCTCTGGCTTCCACCTTCTGACTCTCAAGCTGAATGATGTTATTTAAAACTAGTGTTTCAGCATATAACTTCTGTTTCTTTAGGCCTTGTTTTGTCAGATCTGCTGCTATCTCTTATAGCTAAGCTTTTTAGATTTTTCAAGCTGCTATGTAACTCTGAAACATGGAAATTCTGTAATACCAAGTACTATATCACTGAGCTGAAGTGTGGCATTGCAGTCCCAAGTCATGATGGGGCCAGCTCTGTACATGTTCCAGACCCTTCACTCTGTCGAAACTGAAGTAAAAGTTTGTAAATGACTAAAATTCCTACACTACCCTTCTCAATCAGAAGAGAATATTCCCGACTCATGTTCTGTTCATCCACGTAACTGACAACTCTTACACAATGCTCTGAATTTCACACCACTTCCCAGCAAACCTCTTTCTAGTAAAACTGAATATCTGTTTACTATGATAAAAAAGTATCAGTGAAACTTCACAGGTTCCTTGCTGTGAACAGGAGGTCAGATTCTCCCAAAAGTCTCTGCTGGTGTGAACTGGTACAGCTCAACAGAAGTCATGCTTTGCTTAAGCCTCTTGCTAGAATTGCAGGCCAGCTCAGAGTGTAACAAATCAACAGAACTGGAGCAATGCACACCAACAGAAATTGTTTTCTAGGGAATACAAAGCAATCCAAGAGGCTTTTTAATCCAATTCAGATGTCTCATATTGTCTATACCCATAAACGAACTGTAATACCCAGGAAATCCTATGGCCAGAGCTTCTTGAGAGCTTGCTCCCTTTCTGCTGAAGGAGGGTGCTCTCACACAGAGCTTCATGCAGTCTGTGTACACAGAATTATTCCAGTGGTTCTTGGGGAGTCACTGTGCAGGTACATCAACGCTTTTGGGGACAGCTTCCAGAAAGGCTCTCAAGTAGAAATGAAGGCAATTACTCATAGCGAGTAAGAGTTAGTATTCAAGAAGCTGACACTTTTGCTATGGCGGCATAAACACACGTTTCTTCACAGGATAAATATGCAAAATACTTTTTTTGTTGTGGAAGACACTGAAAGACTGAAGACTACTCTAGAACACCACCTATCACAGCCTGAAGAGCTCATCCCAGCAGCTCCTCTGTAGTTCCTGGAGAAAAAGATGGTCCTCCAGAGGATGCGTCAGAGGAGGTGTAACTTGGGTGGTGTTCCAGAGGAGCATCTAGAAACAGCAAAGTGTTCTTCTACTCCACTAAAGACACACATGCAGGTTCAGGTCTAGCAGTGGACTCAAAATCAGCTACGCAGGTCTATGGAAACCTGTAAACAGCATCAAGTCCACATGCTCAATGCCCTGAGAGTCCTGCTTGAATACACGGGCTGGTGACATCCCTTATACAAAAGGGGTAGAAGTTATTCAGTGCCCTTAACCTCAAAGAATTCTGGTAGTTCATTTTGGTTTACAGATTCTCATTGCAAATTTTAATCTGTAATTAGCTGTTGTAGCTCTTCAGGTTAAACTTATAATTTAAATTCAAGAGACTTTAAAACTGTCTGGACAAATTAGGTATGTACTTAGAATACTGGCACTTCTCCAAGACAAACAGTCTCTGTTATTATCAACAGTGCTAATGTTACCAGAATAACTAGGAAGCTTTACAAATCAGCATGACAAATTAAAAAGAGGAAAAACAAAAATCTCCAAAGGCAAGGAGTTTTTAGCACTCATTTAAATTTAATCTTCATGGCTAGATTTGTTTCCATAAACATACATTTGTTGGAATTAGCTACTGAGACTGCAGCTTAATGAGTTTAATAAATATTTCAGGCTTTCATGAGATGGAAGTGGCACTGTGATGACTGGAGATTTTCTGCAGTTCAGTGAAACATAAATGAAGAGTAGAAATTAATAATTAAAAGAGAATTGGAATGACTGAATCACACATTTCCTAAGGGCACCATCCAACTCTCTGTGGAGTGGAAAAAGTTATTAGGAACTGGGCATGGACCATAAGCTGCTAAACAATTGTCCAGCACAAGAACAGAAGATCAGCCCACTGAAGGTAGCCAATAAGGAAACCTGAACAATTATGCACAATGAAGACAGAGTATTTTCCCCAAACAGAAGATCGAAGAGTGCAGAGGAAGAATTGCTATTTGCTTCCAAACTATTTTCACTACAACCCCTGTGAATGTCAGAGTTTGATGATTCCCTAGGAGGAAATAAGTAACAGGAGCCACACACAGAATTACAGGCTTCATAAATCTTCAGACAACACTCCTCTTCATTGAAACTTCTGGCCGATAAAATATCTTGCCTTTTTTTGTTGTTGTTCTTTTATTTTAGAATATTTGGTTTTGAGATGTTATAGGAAGCATTAATTTTCACACTGTTTGGATTTTGTAGTCTTGAGCACAGACACAAGCATGTTTCACTTGTATGTAATCCCGGGACTACCTGTGAACAGCTTTAGACCACCTCTCACTACCCAGGTATCCATGTCACCAGAACACAGAGAAGGCCGAGGCACCATTCCACTCCTAACTCCAGTATTTCACATCAAATCAGATGTATGAAAGATGTCTTAAAAATCATGAGAGGAACGTACAAGTCATTAAATCATAATGTAGTCACGTTTGCATGAGAGTTTAGGCAGCAGAAGTCAGTTGTGCACAGGTTATTTGCTTTAGGTTTTCATAGACTTCAGCCTTTCTTTTACAACTAGAAGACGGAAACTTCTTTTTTTTTACATGAAACGTAGTATCTTTAACTGACCACGATTTCAAGGAACTTGGGACATTACCTCCTCCTTAAATACTATCACTAAAGTTAATAATAAACACCAAATTTTGGGCCTCAAAAGCAAAATTTTGGAATTTGGAACTTCCTTTTAGTGCCGGGACAATTTTTTACTTTTAGATGATGAAATCACTCTTCAGAGAAAACAAATGAAATGCTGCTTGTTGTGAAGATTCTAGCTCATATGCTGCCTTCTGGCTCTGTGGCTAGAGATACTTCTTAAAACCAGCCAAGGGAAGTTCACTCCCATAATCTTGGAGCAAGTACTAAAGCAGACCTTGCAGCTTGATGTAGGCTGTTTGCTCAGGCTCTCGAGAATCTCATGGTTTGTGTTGCATGGAAGATAATCTATGGGTAATCTAGCCCATACTGTGTAATAATTCACTACTTCAAAGAAAACAGAGAACTGTGCATTTATCAGATAACTGTAATGTCATGAAAGGCTGAAGGATATAAGAATAAGATTAAACTACAGAGTTAAATATTGAAATGTTAATGTGGAAACACTTGCTACATACCATAAAATACATTAAAAGTCTTAAAATAGGAAAACACACCAATAATGGAGAACTGATGTCAGGCTCATTCTCAACGGTTATTTCAGTATTTGATCACAGGTTATCATTCAATAAGGTGCAATCTAGCAAGCAGACAGCATTTTTAAATGAGACCTTAGAAATCTAGGCCTTTACTTTGCTTACCAACAAATACTAAAGTTGTTTCTTCAACATGGAGTGCAAATGCCATGTCTAAGGACACTAGGGAGGCTCTTGGTTCTCTTCCTCCCTGGTTCTTTAAATTAGCCTGAGTCACAGACCAGACAAAACATTTAAACAACCTAAGCTTTTGTTTGTAGCTATTTTGGGGTTTTTTTTTTTATTTCACTCCATCTTTCTCCATTTTACTCAGCAGTCTGCAAATGGAGCATTGTCAAACTTGTTCTCCTGGTTTGACTCATGGCTCATTACTTATGCAGATGCAGAAGAGGGGGAAGGGGGATTTCTACATGGGTTCAGCATGTCCTAAATTATCCTAATTTTATTTAGTTCAGACAGGCGCTTCCACTGGTTAAAATATTTTGCAGAGTACATGTGTCTCAAGAAATATAGCAACATGTTAACTATGAATATACCAACCACAGAAGTCAGCTTATCTCAAGCTGTTCATAAAGACAAGAAATAAAATGAATGACGAAATTAAGAATCAGCTGTCATCACTCAGTAATACTCTCACCCCATATATTTTCATAATTTCACATGGTTATGTCACAGAACTCTTTAATGATTGTATAAGTTGTGTGTCATGAGGGGGAAAGACTAAAATTGCTGAAGAAAAAAGGAGTTTCTTCCTTCTTTTTTTCCTTATAAATTTGACAAGTTTCTCATCATCCTATTAACAGAGGGCTCAGTAGTTGAGAGCTGCAGTATATTACAAATAATATAAATTAATAAAAAAGAAATCATAACTGCAAACAAAGCAAGCTAAACAGAAACAGTTGACATTTTGCAAATAAATCTTCAAAAATCAAGCCCCATGAAAGTATATTCTCATGCACTCAAGTGGAAAAATGTGATCTCAAACCAAATGTTTATTTTTCAAACAAAGGAAGAAGTAACCAGTCCGTTTTATTCCAATGTCTTCATTGTGGTCTAATTAATCAAATCAAAATGGGGAAAAAAAAAAGAGTAACAATTTGCCAAACACATAAAAGAGATGTCTGATGCTGATGATTAAACAAACAACTCCCCCAAACAGCCTGAATTGTTTCTAGAGGAAAGAATTTTTGGGGCTTTTGAGCTTTCTGAACTTTTTCTCATAAGTTATTTTCAAAAGATCAAATACAGACTTTATACATAATATATTTATCAATCATTTTACATACAAGAATTGGGGGCGTCTTTAAAATTCTCTTCACTTGAATCTCCGCATCTACTTTTTTGAAAAATAAAGGTCTCTGGAATTTTTTTCTTCTAGAAAAGGCCTGATTTATGAATAGCTCCATTAAAATATATATGACTACAAAAAGGAACACAGATGCAGGTGTTTGCTACATTATTTATAACATGCATTCCTGATGAACTCAAGCAAGTAATTTCTATTCATCTCCCAAGTAAAAAGCAAATATCAATACTTTTATGAAGTACCTTCATTATAAGAATTCAGAGTTTGATAGATGCTTGTTTCTTGCCATATTTCCAGCAAATTGCCAGGGGCAGCCTTAGTGCCTGATGGCAATTTACTTACATCGGTTTACACCTACGGTAACAGTTGTTTCCAGTGAAACTCTCTATTTTTATATTCATGCCATGTTTATGCTCCTACATCCTACAGACATGTGGCTCAGGGACATCATTGAACAGGTTTCCTAGGTCTAAAAACTAAATCTATCAGTTACCCAATACAGAATATCCCCGAGGCAGAAATGAATGTCAATAAATAATGAAGAGAACATAAATCGCTGTTATTTTGCTACGTGGCAGAGGGTTTCAGCTTATTTACTCCAACCAGAGATACAGAGGGAAATGGTATCAAGCATAAGCAAACTGGAGATTGCACATCGGAATAATAAAGGAATGCACAGGCAAAACTTCCCCAACGCTGCAGCCGCATGTTCCCACTGAGAGACATTATGTGAACGCTGGGAATTTTAACCACAGCCTCTTTGTGCCCCATACACCATATTGTAAGGCCAATTAATCTGTGTGTCCATACACCCGATGTGTGGTCTCCTCTCCGGTCCAACCCCTTGCTGATTGCTGGTGCCATGAATACCTTTTCTCTGCCGGGCCAAAATAGTGCCCTGACCCTCTTGTAAGGCTGTTACACCAGTGCTTTCCACACAGAACCAGTTCATGCAGAGAAAATGGGAGTTTCATCGCTTTCTGCACCACAGTGGACTTCACTTGTTTTGAAAATTGGTAATAACAAAGGTCAGAGAAAATAATTTCAACATGCTGTGCCTGCTGCTCTGTAACTGTAGCTGTTGTGTTTCAATCAGAGAAGGGTGTAAAATGCTTTTCTATTGCTTTATTTGATTTCAGCTTCTATATAAAACAGGTCAGTGCTCTAAGCCATCTTTGTGCTTTCTTAATAACCCAAATCAAATGGAATTTTGCACACTTATAGATATGAAACAGTTCCAATACCAAAAGAAATTATCAGTCAGAACTGACAGTCAATTTAAAGAACTAAAACATGAGGTATATCTGGGGCATGTGCAGATATATATGAACAGTAGCATATACTGAAAAATGAGATGTGTATATTTGAAGTACTGATTAAGTTATTGTTATCAGACAGGGAAAACACATTTCTGGGAACACAGCTCTATCTGTCACTTTCTTATACACACTGAGATTTCTTGGTGACAAATATCGACTCCATTTTAGACAGAACCTGACGCAGAATTACTCATATTTGCTTAATACTAATAATTGTGAATGTCATCTTTTGATGAGTAAATCCAGCACTCTCCATATTTCCAGCCTAGCACAGGATCCTTTGCCAATACTGATTAATGTTACCATTTACTCCACTGTACAATCACAATACAGCCATGTGCATTATCAGGGACCCAGAAGGCAGTCCATTTCCAAAGGACATGGCACAGAAGAGTCCTTTTCAAGAAAGTTGAACATTAGGATAACAAACAAATCATTTGAGAGAGATTTGATAGCTTAAGTAATTAGTTGTTCATCTCAGCACACTACAATCTTTAAGGATCTGAAGAGCTTATTAATTTCTTAAATCAAAATCCCCACTAAACTCCAAGAGCTTTGCCCAGGCTACTTTGCAGCTTTAGGTTTTGTGTACAAGGTTTTGAAAATTTCACCTTTTGAGTAAAAAAAGAAAAAAGGTTTTTGAAAACTGACTTCCTGCCTAGCTGGCTGACAGAGCCTGAAATCCACCTGCCCACACAGGTTTTTCAAAAAACACTGGAGTTAGATTATGGTGTTGAGTGGATCTATTGTTTCAACCTACAAGCATACAAAAGATTTTAACGGTCTGTTCATGACATTCTTACTGTAAAACAGAATTGTCCTCAACCGGCATGGAAAGTGAAGTTCCCTGACTAAGAGAACTGTTACCAATATTACATCATTCCATTCACCAGGGCTACAGTCTTCTGTTGCTTTTACTCTGTTTTAAAGGGCAGTGATCCTTTACTAAATTACCAGAGGCCACTGAAATCAGTAGGGGTCTTGTCCATCCACTCACACACTTGTTAGATTAGGCTCGTACATAATCCCTTGCTGTAAAATGGCACCCTGATAATATCTAGAGAATCAAGTCTTCCTCTTTCCATCTGTGGTCCCAAGACAAACCTACTGAGCTATCTGTCAGAGAACCCAGATTGTGTTAGCAACACACACTCATGTTTCTTGGGACTCACCTTCCAGCCGGGTGTCCATCATGCTGACTCTGGGTCAGGATCACGCATCTCATCAGCCTAAAGAAAGAACAAACATTTTACTGTTCTCGCAGTTACAGCCGTGGAGCTTTACCAAAGGATAAATTTACATCTCACTAAGGTCTTCAGTTCTATTATTATTATTGCTTTTGAACTAAAATGTCTGCTTTAGTGAATATGGTGGTAGTTTTCTTTCTGCCATCCACTGAAGCCAGTAAAGTATCTCCAACACAGCCCAAACCAAAAGGACATTTCCTCTCCAAAGAAAAGAGCAACATGTTTCATGAAACAATTTATTTAAAGAACATCTGCTTGAGTTTTCAGAATGTTGCTGTAGGATATGGTTACAGTGAACTCTAAGACAAAAACGTTTGGTTTTACTGGGTTCCGTATCTCAGTTATTAAGTCAATTTTATAGAACCACTTACGTAGGCTGAAAGTTTTCCTAATAAATCATTAGAGGATATTTAGACCTCTCTCTCAGTTTGTGGTCTTTGTTTGTTTTCCAGTAACCACAAAACATCTGAATTACATTATCTAGCAAATTTGATTACTTGTATTCCAGAAGTTGTACATCTTCAAGATATGCGAATGACATTGCTACATCAGCAACCCCATGGTCTGACTGCATTTAAATCACTTGGTTCCTCTTCCATTCTGTTGCTTTCATATAGGTGTTAGATCACAGACAAGCAATATTCTACACCTTCAACTGTTTCTAAAGTTGAATACATACATTTTAAAAAATATTTATGCTTGGATCACATCACATGCCCTTTTTTAGCCATGACCCACTGCCCCAACAGCTGATGAAATGAAAATTAAGCTGGTGCTTTGCATAGTGCTATAGGCTGTATGATTTTAGAACAAAGGGTTCTGAAAGAGCATTTGTGATGATACCTTAGTGAATATTTTGTCCATTCCAACAAATTCTTTAATAAAATAGAGACAATGGAGTTGAAAAGTGTCTGAATGTTCCGTTTGGATATGCCTTAACTTAGAAAGATTTGATTTTATTTGAAATTTTGAAACAACTTTTGGAGAAAACTCAATATATTTTGCAGAATTTAGTTTCTTCAAAATAACTAACAGCCTGTGTTTCCATCCTGACCCAAATGCCTTACAAGATAAGGCATTTATGTTCCCATCAGCTCTGTGTGTTTGTCTGTTCTGTAAATGAACTTAGCACAGAAGAGATGGCACATGTTTCACTACGGTACCACAGACAGAAGAACTAGTCCCCCATGATTTAATAGAATTATGGTGCCTTCCATTAGACAATGCACTTTTTTTTTCGACAAAAGAAAGCAAAAGTACAAAAATAACTCTCAAAGATGATAGAGTAACTTTTTTTTATCAATATGAGAAACAACTATTTTATTTAATTTATTTTGCTACTTATAAGCGAGCTCTAATTGTTTGTAAAAACTCTTAAATCCAAACCCAAAATAGTAATTTAAAAACAGCTTAAGGCACTGGAGAGCAAGATGAAATGCACTGGCTATAACCTGGGATATGTCTTTCCACATTAGCATTCTTCAGCACAGGGAATACAAAAGTTAATTAAATTAGATATTAAATTAAGCATAGTTTTGACACAATACAGTTCATTGGAATTTTATACAATGATTTCCTGGAATCACTCAGGGTCAATAAAGAATTACCTCAGCAGTCCCCCACGGCACATTGTCCCATCAGGCAAGACAAGAATGTACCACACATTCCACTGCTCAAACTGGGCTTTTAAATGTTTAGATTTTTTGGGTGGGCGACAGAGAGAAAGAAAAGGAAAAGGAACAGTCTTTCAGCAAATAGTTTGATATAGCGTAATGGGAGCAAAGAGTCTTTCTACTCTGAGTTGCTCCCCTGGCCCACAGAAGCAGACAGGGAGGCTTTCAGGAGCTCCATTTGTGTCACACTCCAGGCTACATTCTGTATTTCCTTGCTGTGGGCACCATCTGTAGTTTGCATATTCTTTCAGGACGCCAAACATTCCTGAGAAAACACCAGCAAAAACCCAAACATACCCAATACGCAGCCCATTCTCACACAGCAGCAGCCTCAGTTGGAAAATCTAGACAATAAAAGCTTTAAATAAAAAATATTATCTCTAGGCACAACTGTATTTTCCTCGTCCCCTAGAGAATTTTTCACTTGTTTCTGGCTTTGTTTCTTGCCAGTGGGTACCCTGCTTCCCTGTAGTTTGAGGTAAAGAAATCTGTAATGATGTCTTGTTCTCCATTAAAATGTCCCTGCAAATGACTAGAGATAAATTCACAAGATTTTTAAAATCCTCACAGGATGCAAAGTTGGAAAACTGAAGTGTTTTACTGCCACACTAGGACTATTACACAACGTCAGCAAATCTAATGAACAAAGTGCACAGGTTGGTCCGTTGCAACACAGGCTGCCCGTGAGCAACGGCTTTGTCTTTGCTGATCTCCTGCCCACGCTGGCAGAGGTTCAGGGGGAGGTTTTACTCCTCACATCTCCAGCGGCTGCAGAAGCCTCAGTAGCAGAGTGGTACTCTTCCACACACAGTCACCAGCTGTTTTATCTTACAGCTCGCTCAGGGCTTTCAGGATAAGGGAATGTTCCTCCAGAGGAAGATGATGAAAGCAAGCAGCGTAACACCCTTCCTTAACGTACTTCCATTTTCAAGCTGTTCCAGAGGTGACCTGCTGAGCGTTAAATAAATTAGCCACTACATCCACATTCAGGGGCTTGGTATTACCAAGACTCAAGTAATGCTCCATTCTGTGAGGAGTGAAATTCCTGCATTTTACAGACATTCAGTTGTGTTGTCATTTAATGTTGACAACGTACAAACTGTCTCACCTGTGCCTTGTGGCAAATCTGCTGCAGGCCTGAGCTTTCATAGGTCACCGTTAGATGCCATTATGGCCTAATAGGACTTTTCTTCTGAATGAACATCACCCTGTGGGACTGCTTACAAGTGGAGATTTGAGACTAGTAGGAGAATATTGCAGGAGGCCTCAGTTATGCTGTGCTGTCAGGGAAGCAGCAGCAGAGCATGCTGATCCCCTCTAGCAGATCCCTGAGAATGTGGAGATACTCAGCCTGACCCCTCCTGAGCCATACTCTTTAAGTATGGCCCTCTTTCTAAGGATCTTCATTAAGGCTCCATCTCATTAGTTGTCTTGTAGAAGAACATGATCAGGATCTGAGTTCCTTCTGAGTTATCATTTATATTAGCTCTTCCCACCAGACCTTAGCAAAGGAGTATGTATTTGATCCATGAAGAATGCACAGTTTACAGATGAGTGTATTTTTAACATCCAGGATCTCTGTTGTTTTGCTCTTCTCTTATTACGGGTGCACATTTGAAATTTTGCTTTAAAAGACTGACTGCTGAAAAGACATAAAGCTGGAGTGAGAAAGGTTCAGGGAAAAGGAGTAATAAAAATCTTGATCATATTTTTTATTTCTGCTGTTGTTAGCAAAGGTAAGTACAATGGGAAAGCAGCCTGGAGGCAGTTCTGTCAATCACCTCCCCAAAGCTGAGCTTCACCTTGCACTTAATTCTGAAAGAGGTAAGGCCGAGGAAAGACAAAGATACGTTTTACTTTGTTGCATGTGGTCTGGTTCAAGCAATAACAGCCCCACACAAGAAACCCAGTCCAGTTGCTGCAGCCGTGGCTCTGTGTCTCTGTTTACATGTCCTCTGTGAACGTTAGGGGGTTGCTTTGTCAGATTTTCAGAGAGTTCACAACAGCCCAGCTCTGAAGCCCACCAACATTGGAATTTTTGTTTCTCAAGTTGTACCAGGTTTTCCTGCAGTTCTTTGACTTATACGGACTTGTACTTTGTTGTTTTGGTTGGTCAGGAAAAGCACAACAGGATTTCACAGGGAAACTTAAGAAGGTCTCAAGATTCTTTGGTTTCAAAGTTATTAGTAGGACACTTCTATTGAATTTTTGGGTGGCTCCAGGCTCAGAGCCCTGCTGTAGCAGGCACCCTATGGTACATTTCTGCCTGCTTCCAGTGAACTAGTAGGAGTTTATTTGTGTTTTTTTTTAATATGATACAAGTAGTTTTTATTAAAGAAAGTATGACTGTAGAAAGGGATGCTGTCTTGTGATGATTAAAGGATCTTTAACCTGTTCAGTGTCAGTACAAAACTGGGGTTCAGCAATGCATGAACATCTACTCCTATTAATTACTTGCTGGTTTTTGGGTTGATATGGGACAGGAGAGATCACTGTAACATCTCAGAGGCACATTTTTCTTTCAGCACCTCTCACATGCTTTTTATATCCATCCATCAAGTATTTTGTTACATCTAAATTATAACTCTGGTCTGGGACCATCCCTTTTTATAGGTTTGCCCAGTGTCTAATGTACCTCCTACCCTTGGGGAGTTCTGCAGTGCAAATCACACATGCCAAGTCTCCCAAAACATATATACAAGAGGACATTAAGTTTGTTAGTTAGTTGTACCAGTTAAGTTTGAAGTAAGGATTCAACAACCAGGAGTTACCAGAAATAAGATTTCCTCTGTAAGTTCCTATGTAATACTAATTTGGCATGTATGCATATACATACTGTGGAACAGACTGTCATTATATCCATATGCATTGTACAGGAACAGGCAATGCTCATTACTGCTCTTGAGTATTTAATTTTGTTCCCCTCCTTCACTGCATAACCTCCTGCAGTCCCTGCTGCACCTCATCAGATGCCTGGGTCCTCCATAATTGCCAAATGTAGTATCTTGGTGTGGTTGCCTGGTTTAAGAACATAGGGCTTGACTTTTGAAAGCAATTACAACGTGTAGCACATTTCCACTCAGAACAGATGTCAGTGCAATAGAGATCTTGCCACATCTGCAAAGCAGAAACGTTAGCTTAGATGTCTCGAGTTGGATCCCCAGAAAATGAGGAACACAGCATTACCACCTCCAAAACTTTGGTTTAAATCACTCACTTTTACTACCTCCACAGAAGTATTTGCCAAACATAGTTCAGCAGACATACATCGCACTACACAAGCAGTCATTTGTCTTGATGCTTGAATCCTCTGCCCCTTTTACTGTAGGCACAGCATGTCCTCAGAGATCTCTTTGAGCTGTCAGTTATTTAGCAACTTCTCCGGGCTAAAAGCTTAATTTAGGCTGTGTGAACTAAGCACCTGAAGATAGACACAGCTCTCATTAGATTTGTGACTGGTAGGAGAACCAGCTTACTTTTACTTGCCAAGGTCTTCCAAGGGAGTCCTGGTGTGATCCTGCCAGGTTCTGAATCCAAATAGTTTGGAAAATCATGGCTGTAGAGCACGCTACGTCACACACCTGTGTTGGGCTACAGCTACAGCCTCAGTAATAAAATTCACCGCAGCACTCAGGGAGACTAATTTCTCATAATTGCCTACCATGGAAAAAAACGCCCAAGTCCCCTTTACTTCACCAGAGACTGATTTTTTATAAACCCGCATTGATCTAGGACACTGCTTGTATGGCTCACTCTTTGACCTGAATTTGCTGACTTGCAATACTCTTCTTTGCTGGGTTAGGCTGTGAAGGGTGCCTAATGGTCATGTTGTTATCTTACAAGGAGATCCACAGAGAAGCAATCCATCTCCTCCTATTCTTCTCTAATCAGCCTCAAGACATAATTAACCATTCTCTTCCCCACAGTGAGTATACCATGTAAAAGCAGCAGGACACCAGGCTGGTCTGGTGCAGAGTCTCACCCTCACAAACCTATTTCTATGCTCAGACACTTTTATTTTGCCCTTGAGCTCTATTTTATCCAAATCTGTGAAGTTCACTGCCAGCTTTGAGGACAAGGGGCAAAGAATACCAGTAACAAACTACTGGGACTTCCTACGCTTGAAAAATAGTATGTATAGACCAAACACTTTTAGAGTTCACTGGTGTTGGGATGAAAATTCACTCTCCCCTTAAGGAGACAGAGAGAAGAGTGTCTTCTGCTGAAATTCCTGTATTAATTAAAGAGAAAATAGCGCTTCACGGGAACAAATCCCTTGTGTGACTTCCTAATCATCAATTTACAAGTACAGATTCTAAAGCAAAACAACCCGTGGGTGGTTCTCAGATCATTAGCAAGATATAAATCTTTTAATAAATAATCTCACGGGTACGGCATCTTAGGAAGACTGGTACCGATTTCTACGCTATTTTAAAGCCTGCTGCGCAGCTCAGCTGGATGCCAGCGCTGAAAAAGAACAGCCTGAATCTTGGCATGGCAAACCTCCAGTGGGCAGCTTTAGTCTGTGAGTGGTCATATTGTGCTCTTCCAGGGCACTGCTCTGCAGAAGGTATCAGAGGAAAAGGCCCGTATACCGCAGTTGAGCACTAGTGATGTGTAAATCCAAGTGTTTTCATGCTGTCAGCTGAAGCCTACTTAACACAGACGGCGTGCGCAGCATGTAAAGTAACTGGGTGAGCACTTCTCTTCCCAGTGTGCTAAGGCCACCCGTACAGCAAGGACTGGGCAAAAAAAGTAGCTGCCCTGTCAATTTTTATTGAAATCTTTCAATAAAAACATGGTACACACAGTCTCTAAAGGTGTGTGTGTCTGTGGTGGCAGCAACAGGAGGAAGAACCCGTGGGGGGACCATACTTCTGGGTGTGCTCCCCTGCTGGCACGGCTCTAAGTGATGGGTGATCTCAGAGGTGGCTGAATTCAGTGCCTTTCTGACTGGAATGATAATGCCATTAAGATGATAACAAACGAGATGAGGCATCCAAAATGCCTTATTAGCCTTTGACAGGATGTGAGGAGCTGCCAGCAGAAGCAAAATATATACGATCTGCATTTCAGCTGCTTTGTGTGTGGAAGTGCAGTGCCGGAGCAAAGCAGAGGGTGTGCATATATCAATTCTCCTTCCATGTGGCAGAGTAGGTGGAAAAAAAAGCCAGGAGGAAGAATTATAGTAGTCTCTCTTTTATTGTTGTGATTTTATTTGTAGTCAAGCTTTGTCCTTTCAGTCAGTTATTTACAATCTATTATTTGCTCTATTTATTGTTACAGGAGCTTGCACTTGGCTCACAAAGTCAGCGTATTTTGCATGGGGACTGTATCATTTTGATGTTTCTTTTAGGAGTCTTTTTTTTTTTTAATTCTAAACTGCTTGCTCTGTCTGGTTTGAATAGTTAATACAGAGTTAGTCTATTCTGTTGGACATCAGCACGAGGTCTAGGACAGTTTATTGTGGTATTTTACAACGAAAAAGCCCTTAACTTAAGAAAGAGGCTTTGTGTACTCCTGCCCCAGCTGACTTGACTGCTGGTTGGGACAGCAGCACAGCATGTGCTCAGGCTCCTTCTCTGCCTCTCATTGTCTTGTCGGAGACAACGCTAACTCTATATTGCTGAGCACAAGCCTTCGTTTGTTTATGCTCTCCTCCTCGCCTCCACCCTGGGAATCTATATAATGGAAGAGAAGTACTTTGACCCATCCTTACACTTCACAGTATTCTGGCATCAGCCAACCTTCCATGTGTAGCTGCTATGGTTAAAATAACACTGTTATACACTAACACCACCCCGGTGAAAGGATGTAACAAAGTGCTGGTACTGTAAGGTATGCAGTCCCCATGCTGATGCCTCTGCCAACCCCAGCTGTTAAAGCCATCATGAGCCAAACACAAGATTATCAGATTCTTTTTTTAAAGACGATACATGAGTTCTCTCTGTCTTCTGGCTGTTGAACTTCACCATTTTGCCTGCTATGAAAGGTAGAATTACAATCTGTTACACTCCCTGTTATTCTTTTAACACTGATTGGAGATTCTTTATTCACACTATAACAAAACCTATTTTCAAGGCAAACACTGATTCTGTGGGTTAGTTCAGTGACTGTAAGACTCAGATGTGAGGCTTTAAAACTAAAGGAACTTGAGTGTCAAGGGATGCGTGACACAATCATATGACTTGCAGCAGTGGTATCTCTTATAAGTAGATAGAGTTCATTCTATCAATGGGAATCAAATAGTTTAAATTTATGTGCTCCCTTATTTTCTCAGCAGCTAGCAAGTACCTTCAAAATACTATTTTTATTATTTTGTGCTCTTTAGGGGTATTTATACTCTTATATCTATTATGCTTAATGGATCAAAAAAGGGTGGACCTGAATTCATTCTAATTAGCAAGTCAGCTGGCCAAACTGCCCAGAAATAAACGGGCTGCTCCACTGTCTTGGCTCCTTAAAAATTGCACTACAAATGTATTTCCTCACACTAATCTCATCAACCATATGTCTCCTGTCCTACAACACTATGTAACTGCTCGGTCCTTGGAAAATCAGCCATTTCTTACAGTGAGTAACTTAACCATTTTAGCCACATGCCCTCAAGATAATCTCTCGAACAGGATGTGCAACAGATTTAAGTTAACAGTAAAGTATTCATAAGGAAGTATTCAATAGTGAGGCATTACAGGACTTACCAGAGCAGAATAAAAGAAAGGAGTAAATGCAACTTTGCTAATAAATGCGTAGCTAAGCGATTTAGTTTGGCGTGTTCTAGATCTATAAAGAATGTCTCAAACTAGATTCTTTTCACAGACCATACTGATGGTTCTGCTATGTCCATTTTTCAGCCCCACATACCTGGCAGGACAGCGCCAGGTAGGACTTTGTCTTAAAACTGTTTATCTCAGGTAATTTACATCTCTCCTTTGCAAACATCCTACTAGTTTGAGAGAGGTCAGGAATAAAAACACCCTTCTGCTTTGGACAGGTGTTTTTTCCTTTTTTGTTTGTGGGAAGCCTCACAAGAAGAGTTTGAGGAAAGCATGACAGAAGTCCACTTAAAAACATTTTATACTGCAGGTGTTGCCATCCCATGAGAAGGACAGTACGTCAGGAATTCTTTTATCATCCCATATGATTATGTGACAAGCTTCTAAATGCATCTCTCACAATCAATCCACAACTGCTGAGGCAGAGAAAAGAGAGATCAGTTTAGCTGGGAGCAGACCTAACTTGAGGGTCTGCCTGTATACTATACTACATTAATTAGTCTGCCAAACGTAGAGCATCAAAAAAGCCCTGGTACATTACCCAACATTTACTACATTCACTGCACCGTACATGTCAGCATATTGCTTTCTGTTGTAGCATTTCAGGAAAATATACCCTTCAAATAGGAATTACAGGGAAGTAAACTTGAAGGTCTCTACTGCAAGTGAGCAACAGCAGCTTACTCTGTCTTACACAGCTTTCTGACTGACACCTGGTTGGGTTTACACAGTATCTTCTCTGCTGAGAACAGAAGCAAAGTAGAGGCCAAGTCCCTTACGGCACGTTAAGATGCAGTAGGTAAAGGTACAAGAGAATGAGGAGATTCTGACACTTACTGTAAACTAACTTGACCAAAATGCAACTGTTGTTTAAGTTCAAGGGATTCAGACTGTGGTCTGTCTAAAGAGAGCCCATGGTAAAAAGCGATCTCTCAATGGTGTGTTGGTAATGAGGAGGAATATGCGCATCGGGGTTTTGGTCAAGCAGCCGTAAGTTAATCAGCAAACCTGAACATGATTACTGCAGTGTAAAAGCTAATGTAATGATTTTCAATGAGCTGTCATCAGCCTTTTCTTCTTTGCACCCGTATCTGATATTCCCAAGTCTTAACCTGGCCAGTACCACCCAGACCCATCTGCCTTCTGCTTGGGAAGTGCCTGAATCTGACCCTGCAGCTTCGCAGCTCCCTCCCTTCTCCATCAGTCAGGCTTCCTGCCTCATTTAGCCTTTTCATCAGGAAAGCAGGATTGCTTTTCTAAGACCCCATGGACACCAGACAGAGCAATCATGAATCTCGATGACTGCCAGAACAGAAAGAGACCTGTTTCTGCCCACAGCTGCAGGAGAGGAACACTGCTTGTAGATAAATCATGGCACTTGGTGACAAATGCTTCAATACCCAGCAGGAGGTTTTCCCACTGGCCATCCCAGTCCCCAGTGCTACCAGAGGAGCATATCTTCCTTGTCATTAGATCAGTCTTCATTTTTGCAGTAATTATAAGTGATAGTGTCCTTATAATTGAGTTAAGTAATATTTTATAGGCTTAGAAACTGAGATGATCTGTGAAATACATGTATTTTTTAATGCCAAATGCTTTAATACCTATGGGAATGCCTTCTTTGATGAAAGATTTGAGCTATCCGATCTCTACTAAAGCATTTGAAGCAGCAGCTCCCGGCAACAGTAAATGACAGGGCTTGTTATAAGGAATTTTAACTAAGTAGAATAAGAGATAATGATATGTGGTTAAGTAATTTAGGCAGGGTATCAGAAGAAAATTCAGAGTGAGATCTGTTAGACAATGAAAATATTGTCCAAAGGAAGTGATAAAAGCCACATCACTTCAAATATTTAAAGCTGGTTTGTTTAAAGCTCTAGAGAGGATAATTATATTGAATTAATCTCCATTCACAGAGAATGAAATCAGCTTCCATTCAGGAGCAAGAAATAAATTACTTAACGGGCCATTGTAGTCTCTAAGTGAGGTGACTCCACAGTTTTGCTTCTCTTCAGGGAATGATGCTTCACTCTATATATGTTTGTTTTCAGAGAGAAAAACACTTCTAAAAAGGAATTAATGAGGAAGACTAGTTTAGATAGCTTTCCCAAACCACTGCTGTGTTCCAGTGTATAGTATATGCAGTGTGGTAGTAAGGCTGTAAAATTTGTAGCTCATCTTCTGTTTTTACTGGAACACAAACAGTTCTTCCACATGTTGGCTTGTAAAACACCATTCTGCAACATTTGACAGATTGTCTATGCTATATTTTTCTTCAGCACACTTAATCAACTCATCAGAAAGTGCTTTTTTGCTTTTCCATAATGTTGAGTCTCACTCCTACTGTACGGATGATTACAAATTAAGATCCCTGTGTCATTATAGCACTAGGTCGTATCATAAATCAACCACTGGTGGAAAATGTTGACAAGAGTGATTTATAAGTTTTCAACTCTGAGCCCCATCTAGATGTGCTCTAATTGTTTTGCAATTATTCCTTGGAGGAAATATGTAAGAATATTCATAAGTGGGGCACTGGTGGGTTCCTGTCTGAGAACAATGAGAATTACGATTGCAGTACAGGAGCTGTTCTTACTCTGCTACAAGAATTTGGATTGAGGGCTGGTATCCAAATGGAAGTTTTTGATGCAGACATCTGTTAATAAAATATTTACTACTTAACTTTGATATGGAAATCAACCAGTAAGTCTGATTAAGTCCTAAACAATCCTTAGGGCAAAAAGCAAAACAAGACAACTCTCTTAACCCTCAGTTTTAACTAAAATGAACAATCATACATTACACTAGAATTATAGCAGGGATTCAACTGTAAGGCCCTTTCCCAATAGATTTAAATGCCACATAGAAAAAGGATCAAAGTTTTCTGGAGTGTGAACAAATGTTTTCAGTTTGAGTGTATCTGTCGAATACGTGTCTGTTCTTTATAATTTAATTAATGTATATTCCTAATTCTAGAAAGATTTATGTTCATATTTAACTAAATCCTTGTAGCAATCCATTGATCCTAATGAGATTATCCAGAGTTTACTGACTTAAACCTATGCATAAATCTCTACAGCAATGGAAAATTAATTTTTTGCACAGATGTATTCATGTTGTACAAAAATATTTAGGCCAGCAGTCTGACTTTTCTACAGTTTATTTTTTAAATAATGCTACCTCATTTTGCACAGTTCTTAGTTTTTGTGCATATGTAAACGTATGTCTCAATGTATCCCCTGTTAAGGAAAGATGTGTAAACCAAAGGCAAAAACTAGAAAGGTATGTATCCAGCTACTTTTGACTTAGCTACACAGCACTTACACACATACAGACAGGCAGACATATGTATATATATATATACAGAACTTACATATTTATGTATTCATAAACATTTAAATATGTTTGTATGTGTATATATATGCATACATACACACACATGTGAAAATAAATACAATAAGAAGCAGAGTAAGCAGAGAGCTAGAGCTATGCCAGGCCTTAGAACCCATATTTCAGTTATATAAATACACGATATTAACACAGATTAACATTAGAAGTGATTAGGAAGGAAAGGAAACAGTGGATTATAATGAATTAGTTGATTATAAGGAATTAGTTGATACTAATAAGGAAGAATAAGTAGCTGAAAATTGGAATAATTCCTCGGCAATTATGGGATCTTACCCCCAGTATCTTCTCCATATCAATGACTAAGTTCAGAAATTCATCTACAAACATTGCCAACAGTCAGTATTTCATTTTTGCAGAATAATCTCCTATGCACAGATTTGTAGTTCATGCTTTACTACTCCTTCATGTCTTTGTAGTATCACAAGTACAGTCTATTTCCTGATAAAATGAGATAGTTAATGTATAGTATGTCAGTAAAAAGAAAATAGTGTCACAATTCCATCTGTTTCACAAGCTCATCACAGACAAGTGTTTCTTTCCACAGTTCGAAGGACAAGGAAGTTACCGTTAAAAATAAAATAAGAATTAGGAATCCATAGTAAATTCTGCCCTAGGAGCTGGAATTATTCTTAAAAATCCCAATATTGTGAGAAGTGTCAGCTCTGAGACAGCATGAAATTCTCCAGAATTTCCTCCAGTAATTGTCTGATTTTTTAAAAAAACTGATTTATTTCCCCAGATTTTGGGGAAGTACAAAACCCCCTAACATTTCTGACCTTAGAACCTGAGTGTGTTGTTTGAAGTATGACTATTTAAGAAGTTGTCTTAAACCATTTTTAGATTTTGGCATATACTATTGGGCTGAACTATAAATTCCCCTTTCCCTTCCTTTTCTTTTGAGCTGCAATTTGTGTCAATATAAAGCCACATGGGTCTGCAAAAGCCATAATTTCAAGCATGACCATGTGTGTTAATTGGAGAAGTCAAGGAAGATAAACAAAATAATATGCAATAGGGACAGGATACTCGCTCTTGAATTCTAGAAATGACTCAAAATGCATTAAAATATATATGACTCCCACTGGTCTCTGCACATCGGTGTGGCAAATCCAGAATTCCAACACTCTCCGTGTTAACAGGCACTTGCTGGTTTTTATTTGTATAAATCTTACCCATGATTTACACTTTCAAAACATAGAGAAAGGGAACTTCTGCATGAATTATGGTTCAGTTTTTCCACTCCATACTTTAAGACGTTAGATATAAAATCTTATATGAAACAGCTTTAAAAACAAGACTTCCTATAGAACTGATTTTCACCGCTCCTTAAAAGACACAGCTGAGTTAGCTGTATTCACGAGGGAGTGCAGTGTTACTAAATATGAGAAAGTGGGTTGAAGGGGGAGGCAGAAACTAAACTAAGTAAATATCTACCATTCAGAAAAAGCAGTGCTATAGGCCATAGAATATGGCAGTTGGGTTGTATACAAGGAAGTACAGTCTTTGAAAGATATACACAGCTTATCCATAGGATCCTTTCCTGGCATCCTTTCAAGAGAGCTGTTAACTAGCCTCACTGTTGCTCTCATATTCTCATACTGAATCAGGTGGACCTTCTCACCATGTGAGACACCTGATGGATGCCCACAAGAGATTCTGTTCCGAGGATCGTTATGTGGCTGATATTCAGGCCTCTGCTGCAGTTACCAACACTTCATTTTTCTGTGAAATCACAATTGCTGTTTCCTGTGGCACTTTGACTCAAACACCTCTCATCAGCCAGGTAATTATATTTGTTTCTGCTAGGCTTTTCATTGGCCAAGATTCACCACATCACTCACTCTAACTGCCAGCCCCTCTGGAAGATCAGGGTCATGAGAAATCTAAGCAGGGAGAAATAGCTGAATTCACTCTTTACAATGGTTTTTAACAGTTGGCTTTGGCTGTGGCCTGAAATGGACAGACAAATGCAGCTCTAGGACAACCCTTTATAAAGCTTTCCCCATTGCAGACAGGTGGCAGCTGCAATGCAAAGGCCCCTTTTTGGGCTGAGAAATAGGCCACATGGGAGCATACATTTAAAAATGTTAAATGTCCTTTTATTCTGCTTTTGTTGTTTCTGAAGCAACAGCTGCTTCAGCTGAGCTGCTGTGTTCAAAACTCTCAACATCCTTCTCATAATAACAGATGCATTATTGAGCATTATGAAAGAGTCTCTCCAGGGGAACAGGGCCTGCTCACGGGGTGCCAAAAACCACAGATATTAGTAAAAAGACAGATGATTTGTGAATTTGAAACTGCTTGGTTCTGTCTCTCACTGTGTTAATAATGAAGTCATTACAGAAGAGCTGTAGTTCTCCCCACCATCCAAGTGAATTACCTTTTTTTTTATCTGACAACCCAGAACTTCCCTACTAATAAAACTAGTTCTGATCTGAACTTACACAGACCTTGGAGACACTGTTTCTGCAAGCAGCCATGAGACTCCTCTGCAAGCCAAAAGTTTGCACTGTGGCTTCTGTGCTACCAGCCGTAGGTGGTTTCTGACGGTTCCACCTAAGCTGAGGAAAGAAAATATGCCTGTATAGTCTGAACAGGTTGCCATCAACCAGCCTGAATTATGAACAATGGTCAGGCAGAAGAGAGAAAGTTGAAGAACTTCATTGGTTTTTTATCAAGCGTACAGAAATACTTGCCAGCTTAAATCACAGGGTTTACTAGGAGGTAGCCATGCATAACCTTGGCAGGTCTTGGCACCCTTCTAGCCTTGGAACCCCTTGGAGTGACAACATCATTGGATCGATGGGCTGAGGCCAATTGTATGAGATTCAGTAAGGTCAAATGCCAGTCACAAGAACCCCAGGCTTGGGGAAGAGTGGCTGGAAAGCTGCCCAGCAGAAAGGTCCTGGGGGTGCTGGTGAACAGCTGACTTAACATGAGCCAGCAGTGTGCCCAGGTGGCCGAGAAGGCCAACAGCATCCTGGCCTGTATCAGGAATAGCGTGGCCAGCAGGAGTAGGGCAGTGATGGTGCCCCTGTACTGGGCACTGGTGAGGCCTCTACCTCGAATGCTGTGTTCAGTTCTGGGGCCTTCACTACATGAAGGACGCTGAAGCACTGGAGCATGTCCAGAGGAGAGCCACCAAGCTGGTGAGGGGTCTGGAGAACAAGTCATACGAGGAGAGGCAGGAACTGGGCCTATTTAGTTCAGAGAAGAAGCTGAGGGGAGACCTTGTTGTCCTTTACAACTCCCTGAAAGGAGGGTGTAGAGAGGTGGGTGCTGGCCTCTTCTCCTGAGTGAATAATGACAGGACCAGAGGAAATGGTCTGAAGTTGCAGCAGGGGAGGTTTAGACTGGATATTAGGAAGAATTACTTTATTGAAAGAGTGGTCAGGCACTGGAATGGCCTGCCCAGGGAGGTGGTGGAGTCACCATCCCTGGAGGTATTTAAGAAGGAGATGTGGCACTTCAGAGCATGCTCTAGTGGCTGAGCTTGTAAGAGAGTGGGTTTCATTTCTGTGTATGGTTGGACTTGGTGATCTCAGAGGTCCTTTCCAACAGTAACATTCTGTGTTTCTGTGATTCTGTGAATATTTGAACAAGGCAGTCGTTTAGCACATACTGAAGATGCTGTCTGTACTGGCCACTATATGGCAGTGTCAGTAATATGGTAGATTACCTATTATTAGGAGATTATTTGTGTACATTTTCACAACATTGACTTTATACTATTTGCAGAACTCCAGTTATGAGACACAATAGCATCATTCCCTTGCAGAGCAATCGATGAAAAAGTACAAACTTTACCCAGCAAGTGACACTGCTCTTTAGCTACTGAGAAAAAACCTGCTGTACACAATTTTAATGCAGCTTGTCCGCCTGTTGGAACCAGACATTCCTAATATTTATTTAGGGAACTGACTTTGTTAATTCCCTATTATAAGCAGAAAACAGCAGCCAATATAACAAAAGGTAGTAAAAACCAAAATGGTCCAACATCAGGAAAGGGGTTTGGCTGGGATGCATTACATCATGCACTCAGCTGTTCAGATGAATGATAATGTGCACTGGTCTTGATCATTACATTATGGACTATGAATCTGAGGAAACAGATGGTCTGGTCTTGGCTACAGCATGATGATGATGATGATGATGATGATGATATCCTTCCTTATTGCTTACTTGGAGGAATCGGTTGGGGTCCTGGTCACAAAAGTGTCTGTGTTTTTTCTGGACTACACACATAATGCGAACTTTTTTGTTTTCCTTCTTTGGAACTGGTAAAGTCCAGCAAGAATGGACACTAGTAGTGAAGTGTCTGGGAAGGAATTTCAATACCCCTTTTTTCTAGCATATAATGATAAGAGATGTATCAAAATATCTGTGAAAGATTATAATGACCCATGAAAACTAAGACTGTGAAAAGTGAGTGGAACAATTACAGTGCTGGTTCCAGCCTTTCAGTGCTTTCCTTGATACAGCAGATGGGAATTATATTAATCAGGAGGTATCACATTAGGGAATATTAGGAACTACATAAAAAGTGCTCAGTGGAAAAGAATAGTTACTTTAAACCTTAGGTAAAATAGTAAATAATGTATGACATAAAGAAGCAACCCCAAACCATGACTGCGCTATCCCTGAGGATAATGACAAAGGGCCTGACCAGAAGGTCACCTGCCTTCCAGGGCACTTGTCTATGGTGTAGGATTCCAGCATCTGTAGACAAGTAACTGACCACACACCATACCTTACACACTGTGACACCCTGTGACACAGGCCACACACTGCCACATATGAGAAAAACTACTGGGAACTGCCAAAATACTTAACGCAGCAGCTCTGTCCCTTCTCTCCAGTATGTCTGCAATAAGACACTGGCAATTATCAATTAAATGTCTATTTTTTATGCATATTTGCCAACAACGCTCACTGATACATCATCCTACTCATTTAATGAGATTAACTCATTTACCCCCTCAATACAAATTCTAGAGACAACCTATGTAACTTGTCAAAATAGATAACCACTTAATTAATGAATAAGCTACTCAAAACTATACATTTGTATAACTCTCATGCATTTCTTACGTAAATTGCACAGTAGTGAAATGATTGACTTTGACCAAGTTAAACCAAGCTAAGTTGAGCACGGGCAGGAAGTTCACTTAGAACCATTTCAGACTGGCAGATCTGTCTAGATATTATTCTTGGCTGACCTGGGGACCTGCAGGGACAATTCTGGAACGTAAAGCCCTATGAATTCTTTGAACATAATCAGCGTGGATTATATGTCTTAAAAAACTGACCAAAGTTCTTTTCTGACCAATAAAAATGTTTTACTTTTTCTTATGACCATTCAGACCATTATGGCCATTCTGCTCCCTAAGTACTGTTACGACAAAGAGGAAAAAAGAATACATTTGGATCTGAGTATTACTAACATAGAGCCAAATACAATAAAAAATGCACTGTGTTGCATTTTATCTATGCAAACATGGTTGCAATGACACTTGCTTCTCATTACATTTTTTAAGAAAGAAGCATTTATTTCTGCCTAATTCCCAACTATAAAACAAAAGTATGCTTTTAGTATTCTGATGCAGTCAACTACAGCGCTAATATTAGAAAAAAGCTATGTTAAGATCAAAATGATAACATGTATTAGACTTGATATTTTGCATACAGCAATGAAAAGTTTTGATTCGTATTTTTAGACAGAAATTCTCTGTTCTTCAAGTGATTTTTCTAACTCCTTTTGAAGGTCATACCAGCATGGAAGCAAGTTGGCCTGAGTCAGCACAGATAGTAGCTGTATCATGCTTCACACTTAAAAGCCTAACTCATGTATTTTTTCAATTACATAAAAAGAGTTCACAACTGCTTTTTCAACATATTGCATTTCAGCTTTAAAAATAAGCCTTCAGATATATGTCCTTTTGAAAACACAAAAGGGAGATTTCAGTTCAAAACGAAAACCCCATCATTCCAGTTAATAAAAAACACTTGTTAAAGCAAAGATGCGCCTTGGTGGAAATGTAAGTTTAAAAGTGTTTGGACTAAATGTATATGTAATAAAAACCCTCCCAACAGAGAGGATACATTTTTACAACATATTCCTGTCATTTCTTGTTTTCTAGAGGACAGAAGCGCTTGTACAACTGTGTGTCGAGCAAATCTCCTGGCAAACTACTATATGCAATCATTCTGAAAGCTAATGTAGCAACACCAAGTTTGCCCAGAGCTGACAGACAAACACCCTTCCAGTCACTAACCTAATACACAGATTTGTTTACTTTTACTGCCATTTTGCTAATTAGAAATATTTGTATTTATAAGATGACTAATGTGAATGTGGTTGCAAAAAGCCGTAATTGCTAATAACTGGGATAATTTCTGAAGGGGATTTCTAACAACTGCAGTTCAAATGCAACACCACAGTGATTTACCTAAATGTTTATGCTGGCATAAACATATCCGTTAACGTGTTTTTCCAGGATTTGACCCATGATAGTGTTTATTCAATTCAATCAATTGGTTAGGATACTTGAAATTAGGTGGTAGCTTCTCTAAAGTACCACCAGTACTTATGTTCAATATTAACTCTCTTTTTTCCTTTCCATTTTTCTTTTCTTGTCCCCATGAAATCAAATTAAAGCAGCACAGTAAAGCACAAGGTCACTGACAGTGCTTCACTCAGCCAGTAAGACCGACTCTCTTCTTGCTGTATTGGCAGGCAGGGACCCTTCTCACATAGGGAGAATGTTCTAGGAATCTTTCATTCTTTCCATTTTAAAAGTGGAAAAAAGGACCAATTGCCCTCGAAGCAACAGGAAGCTCCTTCCCAGCTGCTAAGACAGACAGGGGTAGCAGCAGGGGACCCTACTTGCTCCAGCAGCTGGGAAATAACCATTTGGGTGTGTGGGTTGGCCTTCCGTGACTAGTTGTGGAATCTGTCTATGTGCAGCTTATCAATTCTGCGTTGATATTTTGAAGCTGCTGTTGTAAAAATTCTTGAAAACTGGAACGCCATGGTGGCCCACATCCAGATCTTTGGTGGGCTGACTTGACCTCTGAAAATGTTTATGCATTATTCGTATAGACAGCCTCTGTACATGCTACAGACCTAACTCATACATACGATGTGGTTGCTTCGGGTTTAGTGTGCAAACTGAGACCTGTGTGTCCTGCTGCAAAAATCTCTACCACGTGCTCCCAAAAACAGGGCCAAAGACAAGTGACTGCCCTATATTTTGACTGAACAATTAGTGTGTTAAGCACCTGAGGTAAAAAAGGATGGTATTCAGAGGAGACAGCTGAATACAGCCTGGTTTTTTACTAGAATCTTGCGCTGGGAATAACAGTATCTTTTGGAAATTAGGTACACACACACACACACACACACTGCCATATGTGCCTCAGAGAAGAGATGATGTAATGTATTTCTCATTCATGAAAGCGTTATATGAAGTAGAGTCATATTAGAAAGAATGGCTTTACTGTGTGGTGAGTCTCCCAAAACACACACTTATCAGAAGGGAATTCATGGCACTTGGGTACTGACACAGGAATGAGAAAGAGCAAATATACATGAGGGGATGCTACCACTCTAAATTAAAACACATATTTTGACCTTGAATCCTTTGAAGGATTCTTTTATCAAAATTTCCATTGTTTCCTTCAATCTCCATATTAATTCACTTCCACCTTTGTTAGGTTCAGCACTTTGTTCATCAGAAGAGAATGACAACCCAGATAATTCTACCTCTTCTCTGGTCATTCTAGATTGCAACAGTCTGAAGCTGTTGATTTATTCAAATCCACCTGGCTTTATAGGGGTTTTTTATGGGTCTTTCTCTCTCCTGCCTTTCAAACCCCAGTTACCTGTTTATCACTCTGTCTCAGGTCCCATCCTTTCAGTAAAATCTGTTAGGCAGAAAGTATTTTTTTACTCAAGAAAGTGCTGAACACTCTAAAGGTGCTTAATACAGTGAATTTTCGATCCTTTGGCCATTGCATTGTTATGAAAATATAATAATTTCTAAAAATAGGAGATTAAAATCTCAGTTTATAAAAAAAAACATACAGCACAGATGTCCAGTTTTACGAAATCTCCCAAACTACTTTCAGATTACTCACAGGAATCTGTATTCACCTGTCTGAATGACATTTAAGACGATGAACGCAGACATAGAAGAAAGATCTATCTGTCTGTATTAAGTTTTTTCACCTAAAGAGCTGAACTTCCTACTGTGTTTTTGTAACACACAGGTTTATCAGTGAACTGTACTTCATCCTGTAAGAACAACTTTGGCTTCAGTCCCGTAGTGACAAACCACCACCGATGCCTTTAATAAAATACTGGGGCTTTTCTTTCCTCACAATGCCCCTTAACTTCAAGGTTACATTCAAGGAAAAATATTAGCCTCATCTTTGTTCAGATCATCTTGAATAAAAACATTGTAATCAATCCTTTCGTGAGTCTCAATTCACAGTTTTCAAAGAAAAGGACTGTTAGACATTTAAATATTTCAGATTTATAGACATACTGAAAACACATTGCAGAGATTTATTGCTGTTTTTTTCATGCTGGTCTTATAAGATGGGTCTGTATTGCCGACACCACAAAGATGTAAACATTCTGGATAAGAAATAAAGAGTAACCCCCAACAAGAATGAGATCCAAGCCACAAGACCTATAAAACGGCTGTGGGTGTTGCAATGCTAAAAGCGTTCTTGTTTGCAGACTGCTAAACTTGGTTTAGCAAAGACTTGAAATGGACTTTTAAAAGTTTATTGTATGACGTGGCCAGTATAGAGTGCTGTGTTCATATTCTGTGTGAGGAGTATTTAGCAGTCTCTTTAAAGAGATAATGTGTACAAACAAATTCTACTCAGCAGCTTGCTTGCCTTCTGCTTTTCCTATTAACATTTTCCTCTCTCTTTTTATCCTTTCTTAATTTTTTTCATCATTATCTTTGCTTTTCCTCTCTTTTTCCATCCTAAAGAACATCCTACAGACTCTCTGTGCTCATTCTTTCCCCTCTTTAGTGTCAACACTGAATCTGTGCCTGGCAAAGTGACTAGGAGCACACTCCAACTGCGAGTACAAGTGAGTGTCTGTCATGCGTGCTAACTATTAGCACAGGATAAAGATTCTTCAATGTTTCAGATACTTCACCCTAAAAAATATATGAATGGTATGTACTTCCCCATACGTTATGTATGACTTTTCTTTCAGGAATATTGAAAAGATTAGTGAACATTCAAATGCCTGAGGCAATGTATGTGAAGATAAAGAGGTAGAAGAAAGGGAAAAAAGAGACAAAAGCTCCCAGGAAATCGATGACTCTAGAAGAAAGTTTCAAAAAGAAGCAGCAATGAATTTTTGTTTCAGCAACGCTCCTCGTACCCAGCTGAGGTCAATGGGGTGGCTTCACAAAAGCGAGGCTTAAAAGACTTTTGACCAATTTCTTCAGCACCATGAACACCAGTACTTGTCTCCTGTAGCCACAGCTATGCTCCACTTCTCCACTGATCTACCATTGTCTTGATGCTGTTAGAATCGCAAATCAGACACTGGCCATTTTTCAACAGCAACATTTAACTCCTCTGCTAAAATACTGCCATCTCCTTGGCTTCCTTAAGAATGGCTGCTGCCCAGAGCTTTGATTTTCCCTTCAGTCCACTGCAGCATGAGCTCTAGCATGCTGTACACTGTTGCTGCTCCGCTCCTTCCGTGCTCACGTAGCTCCTGTTGGAAAGCTTTCCCCTGTATATTGTTCCTGTACTTAAACTGCAAGATTTGGCTCCTGATTCTGAGCAACTGGAATTTTCTTGCATGTGCCAAGAGAACGAGCAAGATTATATTTAAAGACAGCAGCTATCTTTATAAAGATCCAGCTGGTAGGGAGGGTGAAAGGAAAAACCTTTACTTCTGCTCCCTTATTTTGACCAGGGAGATAAATCAGCTCTTCAAGTAAACATTGTCACCTGCCTCAGCTTCCTTTAAAGAGAAGGATGGCAGTTAGAGAGCTTTGCTTGATGCAGTTGCCTACAGCTGGCATTTGAACTGATACAGTTCAGGCTCCTTTTCCGGTAACGAACACCTTTTCTTGCAAAGCACTTTAATATTCTGTGTTCATTTCTGTGCCTATTCCTGCAGTTTCTATCTGAAGATTTATGTAAGCAAATGGCATCTGCTACATGTCAAGTAAAAATATGGGCCATCCAACACTGATTTGAAGATGATGCCTTGTGCTGTTTAATACTAAATAATGTCATGTGTCTGACATACCCATTACAGCATGCGAGACACACCCTACAACATGTTTTAAATTAATTTATCCCTATGAAGAAAAAATTGTTTCCTTGCTTGGGAGAGTTTTTTAGTATTATTAAGGAATTTCCTGGGCCAGCTTTTTCTTGAACTGAAGAGCATGCTCATTTGCCTGTTCTTGGAGAGAAAGTACATCTAAATACATACTATTTCTGCCTGTCAATAGCATGTCAAGATCTCAAAAGTCAGGGTAAGGCAGAGAAAGGAACAATTCCTGACTTTGCATTTTTTATCTTGCCCCATAACACTAAATTGATTTGGTGTAACACTGCTAATACAGACATCAGCAAGGAGGATTACAATGAAGGTAGAGGAGTGTACAAGAGGAGCTGAAATGAATTTAATATGCTCTCTTTATTTATCTTACACATGTAGGATAGGTTTTTTTAAGATAAAGATTCTTATCTGTTTTCAGAACTCACAGGCAAAGATTCCCTCTTGCCTTTTCCAAGTTACTTGTGAATCTGAAAGGATCTCCAGGAATGGGATCAGAAGCCATTGAACTGCTTGGTTTTCAGGGAAGGCAAAGGAGCACAAGGAAACTTTGGAGAAGATGGGGTGGCTGTTGATTGCCAAATCCAGTTTGCTCCTGATGGCTTCTTAGAACAATACTCCTCAGCTGTTTGCTTACCTCTTCAAGGTGCTGCTGTAATATAGTGCGACACAGGTACCATTGTTCCTGCAATCTGTAGGATAAAACTGTTTGAAAACTTCAAAAAGAACACTGATTTAAAATAACAAAGAAAAGCTCTCAGTCCCAGTGCACTTTGGGCAAAGAGACACATCGATGCAGGGCTGTTATCACAAAGGTACTTCCTCTGCCTGTGATATATCGAATTATTCATGTAATTGACTCCACTGTAGGGCACTACAAGGTTGAAAATTACCTTTTTACTTTGATCTTTAGACACTATTCTCTGTAATCATGAGTAGAAATGCACTTGTGGCAGCACAGGGCCAGTAAGATCCCCTGGACTAGTTTGTGACCCCCACAGTTGACTAGTGAATGGGAACTCTCCTGTGATTAAAGTCAGGTGCAGCTATACTGAACAGCCTGCTTAACCAAGACTTTGGGCTTTGCACATGCTTTAGAAACGAGTTACTTGTGCAATAGAAACCACTAGCATTGTGTTGACTTCCTTGTCCCTATTAGGGAAATAACTCACATATATATTACAAATTAGATAGAAATTAGAGTTCTGGATGAAAAAGCAACTAAATAATAAGGCACAAGCCTCACTGAGGTTCCTTTTCTCAAGCTTTGTTTTCAGACTTGTGCACACCATGGGCTCTGGAAGTTCCTGGTGGTTTTGAAGAATTAACTTTGCATGGAGCTGAGGAACTCTGTTTATATCCCAAAATTTTATTATATTGGAAAAGATTAAAAATACGTCTGTGTTTTGAGCATTAAGCCACTGCTATTGTTCTGTCATTACTGAATAATTACTGATAACAAATGGAGGATTCTCTGGGGACCACAGTTTTTATGACACACACTGAGAAGTGCAGAATACCCTTCCCGCTGGGGCCATATTAATATCATAAATAATTACATGTTTCTGAGCTATAATAAAATCCATAATGTCCAAGCATGTGAAACACAGAAATATGACTCTGCAATTGATTAAGCAGAAAGAGAGAGTATGGTGTAAACAAGATGAGGCTGCACTTTGGTGTGATGTGACTCACAAATCTGAATGTTAAAAGATGGCTGAAGGTTCAGAGTCTTTCCCTAATTCTTCTCCTTTTGAGTTGCATGGGGGCATAAAGAGCTCTTTGGGACCTTGAGAAGTTAAGACTCCCTTTTTGCAGACCCTATGACAACTAAGGATAAAGCTATCACATGACTCCCTTCCAGAAAAACGACAAAAAAAAAAAGCTAGGAGTGATTATTTCAGAACCTGGGCGACAACTGGCAGCGCTGACTGGATAGAGAGAAGGAAATCTTAGGAACAGAGGGTTGGTGTCACTGGGGAAGTTTTCCTGAGGCTGGCTTTTTTGGAGTGAAAGTCTTTCTAGCCCTTGATGACAACCATAGCTGAGAAGTGTTAAACATGGTGCAAAAAGCACTGAAACCTTTCAGCATGGGCTATACAGTCTCTGCTTTCCCTCTCAGAGCAGTGGCCAGCTACAACTATTTTCTTCAGCTCTTCAGGTGAAGAAAACTAGAAATTTTACATATGCATTTTCCAATGAGTTGAGTATTTTTCTTCTGTGCAGTTTTATAAATCATTAACTTTGAAAAAAGGAATGATATTATATGATAAGGTCATTTCTGTGGTAGTCTCATGATTTGGGCAGACTACCCCAATGCTTTCCCAGTGCCCAAAAGGCAGATAGATTTATAACACTCTGCAGTCACTAATTACTGCTCCTTTCTGACAGCTCTGATACTTTACAGCTAAGATGGCAGTTTGACTGAAATCATTCAGTTTTATTCAGCAAGGAGCAAAGATTTACAAATGTTCACTTGCCTCTTTGTACTGTAAATGAACTAAGTGTAATGCCCAGACTTAGTGTTTCCCACTGACAAGCCTAATCCTTACACATGCACTTTAGCTTCCCCATCGAGTCAATCCCCATGAAACCCCGAGTTATATTTTCCCATCAATATCAATGACATGATCAAATCTTTTCTGGTACTTATCTTTGCAATCAGGTTGTCATTCCTGAAATGTCTCTCATACTTTCCCACAACAAAGACAATCAACAAAGAAGCTTGGAAAAAATCACTATTTGATGAGTACAGATTTGCCTGTATCTTTTAAAGTTAGCTTATCCACCTAAAGCTGTAATTAATTCTTATACATGATTATATTTTTTCTTCTGATCCCAGCTTAAAGCCAAATCTGTGCAATAGGACCAGCCACATGGAAAATCCTTCAGCTATTAAACTGAAACCACACTAAATCCACATTTTAAAAGACGAAATTCAGAAATGCATGATGACTACTACACGAACAACAATCTAAATACATTTCATTTCACCTCAAGTAGCTATAATTTACATTGCAAGTAACCTAATTACACTGGACGGTTGAGTAATGTATTGTTCTCTGACCTTTTTGATTGGACTAAGAAACATTAGCAGTCAGAATGTTAAATGCTAAATCACACTGGTGAGTGATGATTCTGAAAGACTATAAGAAAGTGGAAAAACAGTTAAAAATTTGAACTCTGAAAACCCTCTACTGTTCTCTCACACAAACATCTACACAGCAAAACAGTTCAGCTGTGAATACAATAATTCACTGCAAGCACCTTTTTAAAATTCTGATTACATTTTCAAGTAGTAAACTAACCATCTTAGGTTCTGCTATCTGAAGTCCAGTGAGGGGTAAGAAAATTAAGTGTAGCTTTTGGTTTATACTTTGTACCAGAGAAATACAAAATACTTAAACTGAAATACAACCATATCAGGACTCCAAGATGTTTCTTAAACAGAGTATGTTCTTCTTTTCCATGGGCTTGAAATGGCATGTTAAAGACCTAAAATCACATGAGTCCAGATACAGGCTTCAATGATACGTTGGGGCTGAGGATTTTATTGGAGTATCTTTACCACAATATTAGGACCAATTAAGCTTCTCTCCGCTGCTGTTTCTCATGTTTTCCACCTAAGTTTATATTTCACAACATAAACCCATGTTGTGAGTTTATCTTGTGAGGAGAACTATATGGAAACCGGTGAAATCAAACTTCATTAGTATTTCCTGCCTTTGAACATAAATAATGACAGGGTTTCAAAGACTGACAGATCTCTGAATGAACAGCAACAATAGGAATTGTCATCTTTGAATTGTGCAGGAGCCATTTTGAAAATTGTCCAAAGATTAGGGGAAAACTTTACATGTTTGCAGAGTGGACATTAAGACTGAGAGAAGCCTGTGTTACACCCTTGTCTCCAATTTTCTGCCCTGATTAATTACAAAGACTGCTAATTGTGTATTGATGTTAGTTAAAACCATTTGGCATTTGGTATCTGTCTAGTCATGTCAAAATTAAAAACTTTCTGTGTAAATGTTAGGTCAAGGAAAGTACCATCGCATTTTTCCCCTCATTCATTTTGCTTATAAACTGTTTAAACTGTAAGTATTTTGATTTTTATCATAGTGAATGCGACTGCAATGGGTTCAGATAATAAAAATTAGAAAAAAAATTGAGTAGAAGTGGTGATTTCTAAATGTCATTAATCTATGGTGATTCTGTGGCACAGTTTGTAAACAAAGGATCTGATTTTCAGCAAGCTGGAGGGACAGTCATTCATGCATTGCACATCTCATTTCTGTTTACTGTTGTTAAACATCAACACACAAGTGAGAAGCTAAATTTTGCCTTCCTTTCCCTGCCTAATAACACTGACTCTTACATAGAGCCTCCCAGACATGATACAGCCAGTGCCCTGTACACTGACAGGACCATCCTTGTGCCTTGCAGTCCACTGAATTCCAATTTCCAACTCACATTTATATACTGTTTGCCTTTTCATTCCTGCTTTTACACAAATTGATTGATTGGATGATTATTCCACAATGACTCACACATCTGGGAGTCCAACATCTGGATACGTTCCCATTTAGTGCATGTTCCCCAGAGCCATCTTACATTGTCAGTGGTGAACTGCATTTGCCTCCTTCTAACCTACGTCTTGAAATAATCCAGAAGCTGCCGAGTCCCAGGGGTGGTACCTCAATAATTGCTTTACCTCCAAACTTAGGGTTTAATTTAGTGTTAGCTGCATGAGTATGAGTCATTTAAATGAGCACTATACCAAGCTACAATTTTCTTAACTACAAGATTCAGGGATCCTCCACAGATACTAGTGATGGAAGAACAGCATGTGAATCGGGTTCAGCATCTGCAAACCTACCTGTGAACTACATGTAAACATAATGTATAAGAACTGATTTCTTAAAAAGTAAAGGTCTTAAAGCCAATGTTTAATAGCCATTTTCCAGTGTTGACAGCAAAGCATCGCCTATAACTAAGCATCTTGAAAAATTAGTGTGTGTAAGGCTGTAAAGCTGTTTGGTTTGTACAGTGAAGTCCACTCTCCCTTGTGATGTATTACTCCTGGGGGAACACGTTCAACTACTGAGAGTTCCAAGAAAAATGTGAAGTAAGATTTCCACTAAATAATCAGGCTTGCTCTCAAATAAAAACTATCCTCTGTAGTTCTCAGTGTCCCTTGGACTCTGAGACACCATCATCCCACAATTTTCCTGCTTCCACAAAGTACTTGAATTCTAGCAATGTCTTTTTCCTTTTAGTAAAAATGTTCATTCAAACATAAAAGAAAAGCATTGGAGTTTAGTACTCCTCTCTGTGAAATAATATTTGGACTTTTTAAAATGAGCTTGTGTTCTGACTCTCCCACAGGCCACTTGCACATGTCCCAGCTGCTCTCCACCCTCTACAGAACAGCTTCTGCCATTTAGAATTGATCCTTTCACCCTCCTTCGAATGCTAGAGTTATTTCTGCCACAAACAGCCGGTACGACTCCCTTTGGTCCCTTTGCCACTCCTCGTGCAAATAAATCTTGCTTTTAGAAGAATGGAGACATCTTTTCAGGCCCTTACTTGCAGCTAGTTAAAGGGAAATGTGCCCCATGCTGCTTACTGAGCTCCAAGTAGAATGGTGGTTTCTGGAAATTCAGATGCAAAAGAAGGTTGGTAATTGTTGGTTACCAGTAACTGCCTTGTGTTAGAAGCTTTTTGACAGAATCTGAAAGTGATTAATTGGTAAAATAAAGGTAGAGGCCAATCCAAACATAGATTGTAGAAGTCATAGAATCAACAATGTGTGCGCACAGCATCTTACAATTAACAGCAAGGAAAGAGATTTCAATACAGTTGCAGAAAAGTACCAGCAGCTCATGCTGACATCAGAATAGTTGTTATCTGAGGGCAGGTCAAGAAAACGAGGCCCAAAATACTTGACTTTAGACAGCTGAGAGGTCTTAGAAAAGGTGTTGATCTGTGCCTGATAGCAAATGGAAGTATGAAACAGCAAAATAAGTATAATGGGAACTCTGCTCTGAGAATTATTAATGCTGTGGTAAAGGGACTGAGAGCATTTCAATGTGTTGTCTCCCCATTGAATTGAGAGTCATTGTGAGCAATCTGGAGGAGCTACACTCCTTAGTCCCAAAGGAGCATTATGACAGCATTACCTGAAAACCATAGGAACTGCAGTGTACTGCTTATCTGAGACCTCTTCATCTACAGTTTGTTGTCCTGAATATTGTGATAGTCACTCAACAACTTTCAGAGAAATATCAACCTTACATTATGTAACTACTTTTTCCACAGAACAACTGACTGAAGACAAAAGACTTTATTGTTTTCAAGTAAGCCAGGTTAATTGAATAAAAGGATTTGGATTATATTTCATGTCTCACCAAGGTACAGATAATGGAATTTTGTCCCTTCAATTCCAAATATATGTCTCTCAAGATTAAGAACAAGGATTACCATTTACCACAGCCAACTGGATCATGCTACCATGGCCTAGTGCATGCTTAATGGAAAAATTTGGAGTGTATCAACTTCTAAAATCAAGTGAACAGAATATGTAATATTGACCAAAATTTTGAAAAATTCTAACTTCTTGGGATGGCTTCCTCTGGCCCCTTTCTGTGGGTTTGATTATATAAACATAACTCTGAAAGATTAATGAATCATAAAAGGCTCTGATTTTCAAATAACGTCTATTCAATTAATAAAGCATTTAGGCATAATCTGTCTTCCTGGATTCATCAGGGAACAAATTGGATAAACAAGTTCGCTCCCCTTTTTCCTGCTGTTTTTTAAAAAAAAATCCCATGGAGATTAAGTTTACTTGGATGTGTCCAAAATATACCAGGTCTCATAAATGCCTAAGAACAGAGCCAGCCCCTCAGACAGACCAACTCCATTTGACACACCTCAGTGGAAGATAAAAGGGGCAAAACTACTGTGAGCCACTATTGTTTTCCCTTAGAACAGGTGGGGTCCCCAAGGGGTTCCCAGAATTGTTTAGCAGAAACGGTAAGATGCTCTAAATTCTGCCTGTTAGACTCTAAGGCCACACCTGCTCCTAATGGCCTGCAGCATGGCCTCCCTTCCCTTCTTCTTCTCGTAATGGCATAAGAAATTTGTTGGCAAGGAAATGTGGTTAGAATGCTGCTGGAGACAGGAACTGCTGGACTGCAGCCAGGTCTTTGGCCAAAAGCCTTCTCCGGCACACCCAGCACACCCAACAAGCTCTTACATTAACTGGGAAATCACTGCCGCTGGTGGGGAATGTCGCTGGTGTGTCACGGTTTGGGCTTTTGGACTGGGCTGGCCACTAACCAGGGCACTGGTGATACTGTGGAAAATCTAATCGTTCTGCATACGTGGTTTTCTACTTGTGTACAAACTGGATCTATATTCCTGCATAAGACACAGCATAATTGTAATAGTAAGGTCATTATCAGTGTCCTGGAGGAAAAGTGAAAGTAGTTTATTGACTTGATTTCCTTTACCGTATGATTCTGTGGCAACCCTCCTGCAATTGACTGCCAATTCACGTCACTTAGCAAAAACTATAACCTTGAAGCAAAGCAGTTCAGGAAAATACACCATTTATCAACAGCAGAAGCAGGCTTGGCATATTCAAAAGCTGAAATGAACTATATAGCTCATGGTAGTTGCCATGTTATAGTAACGGATGTCTATGTTAAAATGTTAAATTACACCTAAAACATACGACACTGAAGTGTCTTTAGTGTTAAGTTTCCCATCTGTTCAAGCAGTATACAATTCAATGAGGTATATAAATGCTTTGGGTTTCCATGATTACGTTCTTCTTTCCAACACAGTGTATGACAAGAAGTGTGTTTAATCCTCTGAGTGGAAGTGAGTAACCTTTACTGATCACTCAGGTGCTTTATTTGCAAGCCAATGTCAGAGACTGCCACTGGGCCAGGCAGTGAGGTTAGAGTGGTGTGCACGCTGGTTAACTGGAGATACAGCAGGGACTCAGCCCACCTTAAAGCAGATTGTCTTCTGCCCCATGCAGACAGTTAAAAACGAAGCATAGATTGTTGCCACATTACCATGCATTCCAAAATTACTCATTAGGGAGATTTTGTAAGCCAGTTCAGAGCTAGTGCTCTCCACAGATAAAAAGTCCAGAAGTGTGCAGTGCTGACAGGTGTCTATGTGCCCTCTTGTTCCTATAAATGAGCTGCACAGACTTTTCACTGATACTTTGTTTGACCTCTCCTGGTAAATTTCAGTCTTATGGTCATTCTTCTTGTTATTTAAAAATTATGGATGGCTAAGAGAAAATGATCATTACAAGAGGGTAACTTGTGTTTGCTGTAGCATTAAGATAAAATTGAACAAGGAGAAATTCTTCATTAATAAATTAATGTGGTGTCGCCAACTCTAAATTAATGACACCAACTGTATTGTTTTAAATGAGGTTCATTTAGTAAGCTGGACGTCTACCCTAGATATATACCTTACATCTGTTTAATTTAATCAGAAAAGAATGGCAGTGTTAATTACTTTCTGATGGTTGTTCTGTACTGTGGCTTTGGCAAGTGAGAAAAGACAAATTCCCATGGTTTTAAGCTAAAGGAAACAGCTTCTAAGGGATAAAAAGCACTTAAGCTGGATGGCACTATATTATTTAAAATTCAGAATCTTTGGGTTTTGTATTTGCAACACACATGTTAAAATGCAAAAATGTGTCTCTTTCTTTGTTGTGTATTTGCATGATCTCTGATTAGTGCTTGGGGAATAGAGCAATTAAGTCTCTGCAGTTCTGAAAGGTGTGTGCTATGATTTCAGCTGTCATTAATTTGCCCACCATTTAGAAAGATCCTACAGCAAGTCCTGTTTGCCCAAGGCCTGACTTCTGAGTTAATATTGTGGAGAGATTTGTGTTGAATGTATCTTGAATTAGCAATAATGGAGCATTCATGACAGTCCTGCTTTAAGGAGTCCAGCTCATCAGGGAACAGAAACATCCCCACTGCCACATGTGCCAAACCAAAGCAATTTGAGCTGTTACCCGTCCACAAAGACTCATCTGTCAAATGATTTCAGAGGAATTGATGCAGAACCGTTCCTGTGTCTCACAGGTACTTCTGATTTCTTGAAAGAAAGGTAGATATCAGTTGTGCCACCTCTCACAGAGGGGAAAACTGAGGGACAAAAAGTTACTACAGATGACATATTAGGTAAAAGAACAGAGCTCTTTACAGGTCGGTCCTAGCAATTCTAAACAAGACACAGGAAGAACAGATTGGGCCTATTATTGAACACACCCATTCCTGATGCTAACAGTCTGTAATATTTTCACAGGTTAAAATTTTACACGGCAAATTTAAGATTGCTTGTGCTTCAGTCACTACAGTATGCATTGCTTGTCCCCTTCCAATGGCTTTAACTAATATAACCACTTAAAAAAACCCTGCCTTTTTTACTCGAAAGGCCAGAAATTCAGGCATGCACTCCTACAGGGTGTCACAGTCTTAGACACAAAAGTGTGTGTGTGCTGTGACAATGGTGCAGTATCTGCTCTCTGATTGCCATGCGTAGGAATCAGATTTTTCCATCTGGTGCATCTGGAATGTTCTTGTTGTCTTACAAGTTTAGAGGACTGTTCCAATGAAACAATGGAAAATAATACATGGGAACTTGTGTGAGAAACAATAAAGCCTTTTTTCATTGATTGTTTCCTTAGTGATTTATCTGCTAGCTTCATGATCAATTAGATAAATTCCTTCTGAAACATGGTATGTGTGATATATATTGCAAAAGTCACTTGGAAGTAACATTTTCCCCTCACTTTCTGTTGAATATGACACATTCATTGTCTTTGTGTCTAAGTGGAACATTTAATTATATGTTTATTTCTGATAAGAAATTACACTTTTCCTTATTTTTCATTCTTTCTCTCCATTTTGAGATTGTGTCCCATTAACATCAGAATCAATGAGTCACATTCACCAAGATTGCTCCCACAGCTAACCATACTGAATGCAGTGAGGCTCCTAGTGAAAACAATTACCACGGTTCTTCATGTTAAAGAGTTAATACACCACAGAAAGAGGTGGAATAAACTTCCCACCCTACAACAGCAGCAATAACTACATGAATGGCATCTTCCTTTCACTGCACAAACACTCGGTCAAGCAAGTTTTACCTGTGGACTTCAACTCTCTCCATTCCTGTAGGAGCTACAATTACCCACCATTTGTACCTTAGTTTTAGTTAGTGACTCTATTTAAGTTAGGAGCTACTCCAGTGAAATTGATGGAATTAAACCAGTTAAAAATCAGTCAGAGGGAAGTCAAACTGGGACTGTAGTACAGCAATAGCTGTAGATAATCATTAGCAAGTATAAAGGCAATGGGAGATTATTTCTTTCTAAGTAAACAGTGAATACACAAGAAATTGTGTGATTTCTCTGTAGCAGCTAAATAGCCATCACAGCTCTTCTTGAAACAATTGTATTAATATTTTTCCTACAATATGTTGAATCTTTCTGAAATCTTTCAAGTTTTCCAAACACTTTTAACTCATGTATGTGCTACACAAAAGCTATGCAGTAAAATAGGAGAATAAGGAATGCTGAGATAATATCACTTATGGATTTACCTCTTTCCTGCCCTTCAGGTTTCGCAGAAATCAACAGCAAAAATCTCAGGATTAAAAAAAAAATAGATCTTATTGCAGTGTAAAAACAAAGGAAACAGAGCATGAAGTCTCACTGAATAATATTTGATGTGTATAAACATCTGGAGCCAGCAGCTGGAATAGGTGTGAATACTTCTCTTTAACAACTACTATGCAGTATTTTCCCACATAGGTTTTCTCATCCTATTCTCCAAAATATTTGACACCACTCCTGTTAACGGTGATTCACAAGTTTTGTATGTGCATTCATTTTAGTCATTAATGAAGATATTTAATGGAAAGTCAAATAAAATTGGTGAAAAACAGACTTCTTTGAATCTTTCAAACTATTTCAAATACAGATTTTAACCTTCTCCAATTGCATGCACTGACAATAATTAACAGCTATGTTGCCAAAAATCCACAAAATCTGCACGAAATATTTTCCCCATTCTCTTATTAAATAACACTTTAACAATTAAACCAGTACACTTTGAATTCTTCATAATCTTAACATTTCCAATACCATTTTCTGCGATTGTCTTAAGAGGGGTGTAAATGCAAAATACGTGATTGTGTTCCACAACCCTATTTCCTGAGACCGGGCTCAAATTTTTTGTGCATGTCCAGAACACAATTCCATTTTTTAATACTTTTTGAGAAAAAAAAGCAATGAAACTTCAAAATAACACATGACCTGTAGTATCTAAACACTGAAAACAACAGCTGCAATAGTTGTATTTTATAAATAATCACTAAGTGCTTATTTCCAACAGATTTTTTTCCACTCTTTTACTTTTACATAGATTTCAGCATAAGCCACAGGACACTCACAGACACAATCCGAGATGACATCTACATATGTCACCGAGCCTCCCCAGAGAAAACTGCAACCTCACACAGTCTTTCAGCATTCCTTTCACAGAAATCAAGCCAATTTGGTTTGGTTTTCTGCAGAAACAAATGACTGGAAAGACCTCCTAGATCTTTGAGTTAACTCCTCTGCTATTGTAAGCAACACATCCTATAATTTTGTCAGAAACTCATCAGCTTACAGTAAGAACAATAGTACAGATCTGAAATGGCCCTGGCTCTGGGATGAACATCTCAACCCAAACTTGTGCCGTGCAGTCACTAAGTCACTAGGACTGATTGTCTTTCATTGCTCTGTTTAAATGACCTTCTCCCAGCAGAACTCCAGCGGTGGGTGTGATATCTGCAGCTTGCTCTTAGTAGAAACTCTCTAAACAATTCTCTCTTCTGTTTTTGGCTGAAAAGAACTGAACCGTGGCAGTTCAGTTCGGTTCAGACATGGGATTGAGAAGCACAGAACAGCTTTTCTGACAACTGAAAGAATGAGAAGCTATCTAGAATCTGGCTGAGCATATGAAAGTGTTCCCAATATAGGCTAGTAATGATCTACCTTAGGATCACAGATAAACTCAAGGAACTGAATCAGCCTTTTGAACATCTTGCTTTCAGAAAGCTTCAGCAAAACGTGGTGAAGGCCGATACTGCTGCCCATCTTAGGTGGATTCTATTTCTACCCTGTGCTTTCCCTGCTCATTTACAGTGCAGGGAGCTGAGGAACTTATTTTGGACATCTACAACTTCTCTGAAAGGCACAGGAAGGTATGCATACAAATTGTTACCACGTTTCCCTAATGGAGACCAACAAATTACTTTAAAGTTGAAGAATGCAGGGAATCAAGAAGCGACAGCATTATTCATTGCTGTAGCCAAGGGTGTTATAATTTTGCAAACTGCTATTTCAGGATGATTGATAAAACACAACTGATCCAACTGTGTGGTAGGGAGAAAATGAATCCCACCAAGGACATCAAATACGGGTGCATCAGCTGTCCTCCCTGAGGGCACAGACCAAGAGATGACCATCAGACCTTCTCTCATTGCGTCCTACAAATGTGGAAACTCAGCCTGATAGAAAGAGGGGTCACCCACTCCATTTCTAGAAAAGCTCAAGACACATTTGGCCTACATTTGTGGAATTAAATACAAATAGTGTGATAGTAAGAGCTGGTGAGTATGTCGGACACTAAGTTAAGAACATCATCACATTGTTATTCCTATATTCACACAAGGTTTAGAGTCCTTTCCATTTAAATATCTGGGGAGTCACCTTTTTTTTTCCTGAATTATATATAAATCTCATTACACATAAAGTGATAGTAAAAAGACACATCAAAAAATCCAATTGTATGCCAAAAGATCAACATGGAAGTTTTCCTACTTGCAGAAGCAGATGTCAACCCAAAAAATTTTTAATGCAAAACTGAAGAGTGTTGTGTTTCATTATTTTTGAGACAAATACAAACAGAAAAGTATTTAGTAGTGCCAGTAGAGATTGTGCTTATTTTGGCATATTCTACCATCTCAGTCAACCAAACAGAACCAAGCCATTTTCAACAACCATTGGATTTACACAGACTCTGCTGAATCAGAGCTATTCAGAAGCTAAATACAGCTTGTACAATACATGATATTTATAGATTTTTTTCTGTCTGACAAGATCTATTAGAAATACAAAATGAATGTGCAAGAATGCAAATGGCTACATTGAAATATATTTAAAACATGCTTACTAGAAATATTTTAATGAAAAAAGGTATTTTTCTATACATGTGGGAATTTATGGTAGAAAAGCACAACTTTGATAAGATCTGATTCTCAAAAAGAAGATCAAGAATGTGGCTTTCTACACTTTTAAAATTTGCAAAATAAACCACATTTCAGGAAACCTCAATTTAAAAAAAAAAAAAATAAAAATACAGCATTCCAGTAAATGCCAAGATAAAATTGGCTCATGTTCAGTCCTACAATAAAGAATACTTTAAAGCACATAATCCAAAATCGAAACATCATAAGGTAAACTAAAGCTAAGCTACACTCGAAGTGTACACTTAAGTTTGGTATTGTCTACAAATGATTTCTGACGAGTGAAAGCAGATACAGAGTATGTTGAAACTGCTTAGTGGATAGAGCATATTGGGTGGATTCCCTCTTTGCTTCTATTGCTCTTGCTTAACTGGTCCCTAAGCTCCATATTTTCTTGTATACTCGATACAATAGTGGAAGAAATGTGTATTTCCTACACATTTGGAATTTGCTACATAGTTTGCCATAAATCAGTACAGAAGCTGATAAGTGAACTGTTAAGATGAGAAATCTTTGAGGTCATAGATACTGAGGGTAAAGGGGATCTATTCCAGCCTCAGATGGGTAAATTGATTGTTTGGTGAAAATATGCAATATAAGCAGAAGCGTGATCATTACATATACTGAGTTTCCACCACTCCCAGTGAAGTCACTGGGTGGTCAGCAGCTCTTGGTGCTGGGATCAAAACACTCATCACTCCCTGGAATTGAAACAGCTCCCACGTGGTGTACCTGATAATCTTTTCACACCAGATGTCCATTTACAAGCATTAATGTTTTACATTTGCATGACTACGGGATCATTCCAGCCGCACACGGTGCTCCCAGTGGACTTCCACCACACTAAGTGTTCCCAGCGATCATGTCTGATGTGGAGCACAAACGCAGGACCAGCCTGTAGAAGGGCTTCCTGGCATCCCCTGAACAGCCAAGCAATATGTGAGTCAATTCATAGGTTTGCACTGAAATGGGGTGAAACTCACAAGTTTTTTCTCAAAGAAAAAATGGTTAGTTTTAACCTAGATATGTTGCAACTACTTGAAGCAGTTTTCAATGAAAGACCCTTTAAAAATGCTGAACAGCTGTAAAAAAATTTGTCTCAATTTCCTTGCACTTGAAAGCAATTATAAACTGAAACACAACCAAAATAGTAGTGGATAGAAACAGCAGCATAATTTAAGTGCCCCATGGCAATTAATGACTTACTGGGCCTTCACAATTGGAAGCCAAAAGAAATGGTTTGTATAAATCCAGGATAAAGCATGATCCATCGAAAGAGAACAAGGCCGACTGGTTGTATCTCAGCTTTAAGAAATCCACATCAAGAAGAGAAAAAGTCAGTGTTAACCACAGTCTGGCACTTTTCCTATCATCAAAAATGCAGCCTTATATATTTGATTTGCACTTTCTACAGACTTGGGAGCATCCACACAGAACCAAACAGCAGACTCTGTTTTGGTCTCTGGTTTTGACTTCTAGGGAAAAGACAACGGTGGGCAGTAAGAGCCCCCGCCATACACTTAGGTGGCGAGACCTGGCTCTGCATTACAAGTGTTGAAGACTGTTCAGGCCTATTTCCAAAGCCCAGTGAAGTCAAAGGTGATCTATCAGCTTCATTATGATTTTGGCCAGCTATTTCCTATGGGTTTAGTTACTTGGGGTATTTTCTATTTCTATTTGCCATTGCAAAACGTTCTATCAAGACCTCAGCATAGTTTTTTTTAACACTCAGCTGATATGCAGGAATGTGCTGTGACAAAGGCAATCCTAGAAAACCCCAAAGGGGTGTCTTCCCTGGTATTCTGCAGACACGCACAGGCTTGCTTTGCCCACGCTCAGAGCTGGATGACAGCCAGCGGTAATCAGAAGTTTGCAAACAGCTCTCTTGATCTGCCTCTGGAAGTGTCAGCTCGTAGAGAGCACAGAAACCTCCCGAGCTGACCGCCCAGCCAACTCCATTGTCACCAATTATTGAGCTAATTTTCTAAGTGCAAACAACTGTAAAGAAAAGAGTGGCTGGTGGAAGGCGTAATTTATCAGCTGGTAGGGCAGTTGAAAAGGTGAGTAAATTGGAGAAAAAGAATTGCTTATAGGATTGATGTCTAAAAAACGTGTGAAGGATGAATTTCCTCACAGAGGATGAGAAGAGCTACATAAGTCAAAAGATGACTTAAGATAACAATATAAAATTGTTATTAATACAGATAAGGCGAAAATGTGCAGAGAATTCCTAACCAGATGGATTCCGCTATTAAGATAAGCATGATCATTTTCTGGAAAAAATTATATGCCAGTGTCATTCAAATTTTGAAGCACTCTTTTATGTGTAGATTGATCCTATGCTATGGTTCTGGGTCCTAAAGGAAAACTCAAGGTTAAGTAAGATACTAGGCTTAGAATCTCTACATGAGATTAGTCTGGTTTTCTTCTATCAACATCCAAAGTGATCCTTTCAAGAAGGCATTTGCCCAGACAGACAGTCATCTGTCTTAGTTTCTCCTGTGTAAGTTTACAACAGCTTGGCTTTCCTGTATACAGATAAGTTAGTGTGTCTAAAATATTGTTTGGTTAATTAGTTGGGAATGTTACATGTGTTCTTTGTTGCAACACCACAGAGTTGGACTTGAGAAATTGTGCTTCAATGCAGCCAGTTGCTGACAATGTGTTACTGCATTTCCACTAGGTTACTGACGTCAATGTATGAGACATTTAGGCAAATGAATACATGTAGCTCAATTATTTGAAATGAAAGGCAAGTTTTTATTTGATTTTTTAATTTTTGCTTTGCTCTGGAAAGTTAGCAAGAGTGACTCCCAGCACCACTATTTTCATAGGTAGTAAGTTCTGTAAATTTGGACCCTTTTGTGGTTCTGTAGAACATACCAGTATTCAGGAAAATTAACCTTAAAACTCATTTTCCAAGATACGGAAAAAAATTCACTAAGCTTGAATAATAAACACCAAGAAGCACCTAAAATATTCTAAAATATGCCTTGAGCAATACTTCTTCCACTTTCTGTGATTAGTGATAACATGATCTTTCTACATACTCCTCTACATTCTCCTACCCACCGTATGACTGAGAAGCCTGACAATCAGATATATTCCATCTGAGAGTTGTGGGTTTACAGGATTTTCTTCTGAAGGCAGGTGTTTCCTGAGGTTCTAAAAATGAGCAAAGAATTCACGGGCTTTGCTTGCAGGATTTCCAACAAGACAAATCATCTAAAGTAAAAGTTCTTTCTTTGCCTGTTGCTTTCTTTTGCCTGATTTCAAGAGAAATACATCTGTCAGAACAACAGAGTGATTGCCAGAACATGTCAGTTTAGGTCCCTCACAGGCCATGTGTTTTTGTGTGAACTCCAGCTAATCAGGTTCTTGTGCTTTAGTTCCCTATAGGAATAATAGTATTATCCCGTCTTATAAGTTTATTTTCAAGAAAACAAACAAACAAATACCAAGAATATAAAATTGACAGCTGTCTATGGCAATGGAAGATAAATGCAATTTTAAAAAGATAAATTTAATATGTCGTGTTTGGTTTATTTAGCCTGCAAATTAATCAGGACAAAGAGAATGTCTTGTTCCTTTTTGTAAAGTGCAATGCAAATACAGTTGCTACATACATGTTTGTTATTAATAATAATAGATACTTTTAGATTCAGGACTGAAATCTGATTTTCCTGGCAGAGAACTGCGATTTCAAGGATATTGCATTCTTCTACTGCATTTCCAGAGTCAGCGCACAAGGAAAGGCGATAGCCCTTTGGGGAGGGGCCAGTCACAATGGTTTTGGTTCTTAGTCGGTCTAAATGGCAACGTTAGCAAAATGCTGCAAATAAATGAGCTTGCTAAAAGCAGAAGATGGCTTGGACAGCCAGGTTTCTGCAGGCCTTTCAGTTCCTCAGTCTAGGAAGGTAATTCACACAGTCCGTTCCACAGTGTGCAATGGATAATGATATGCCCCAATGGCCTTAACTTCCACATTCAGCATTTTGGGGCATTCCTTACCTCAAAATAGAACCTGCTGACCAGTCCTTGGCTGGACTGACGCCAAAACCACTCCACTGATTCCAAACATCTCAGCTCACATTTGATAAACTGAATTTGGGTTTTACTCTGCCTCAGAAACTTCAGTGACCCTTCAGAAGTCCTGCTTTTTAGGTACCCAGCTGCTGCTTGTGATTGGGATTTCACTTGCGCATATTTATGATTTTTTTAAGGTCAATATAAATTATGTAAGACTGACTGACTTCAATGAATATCCTTCTCTGTTGTTTTTTTTTTAATTACTATTTTTTTTAAAGCCACACACTCTTCCTCAAAGAAGGACTGAGAAAAAAAAGTTATTATCTTAAGTTGACTAGATTCTAACATTAGCATCTAACATTCCCCACAATATATACTCTTGATATTTTGAGATATGTCTAAAGCCAGTCTGGCAGAAGCTGAGTTTGTAATTTTTTGGAAGATACAAGTAGACGGAACAAACAAAGAAATCACTTCTCCATCTGGTCCTACCGTTCCACTGAGGGGTACCACAAGAAATAAAGTATCGAGAAATTGGCTTCCAAAGCCTATTGACTGCACCACAAATGAGTCGGTTTCTGAGATTTCTGTCTGAACATGCCTTGTACACATGTATGAATAACAGACAGAAACAACGGCAAATTAGAAACATAACTGAAGGAGCATCAAGTCATCTTTTGCTGCCAGTATGTACAGTTGCAAAGGAAGAAAATTCTTTTCACGAGTATGCATCTCTTTATTAAAGAGAAAGTGCAGATACTTTAATTTCACAATCCTGTGAATCATGCTTTCCTTTCCAGCAGCTTCAGACATGTCTTTCTTCAGTGCAATTTGATTGATAGACCAGACAATTTCATAGTTTTTTCTTACCAGCAGAAAGTTGGCCTGATCATTAATCATAAAAAGCCTGAACAAAATTTAATTAATCTTTCCTTCTTTATATCTCATGCCTGCTCCCTACAAATCAATTATGTCAGACTACATTGGGTAGAACTTTAACATAACCTAATTCTCAATATTGAATATTGGTTCACGGTGGCAAGTTGCTCACAAGGAATCCATTAAAGCGAAAGACAAATCTCTCCAAGATCTTGCTTCAGAAAAATCAAGAAGAATGGAAAGTGTTTGTAGAGTTTCCATCAACAAAGATACAGGCTTTGTCTGGAGTATTATTAAATAGGAAATATTTCCTCAGGTGCCATAATATGAATTTGGAGTTTTCTTCTACTATAAGTGTTACCTTATAAAATACAGCAGCATCAAAGCCAGATCACATAAAATACAGTAACTGCTGATGACTTGTGAGCAAATGTTAAGAAGGGGAGACTAGCTGTTCATATCACCAGATAGGGTTCTGCCCCATCTCTCCCAGAAGGCATAAGGAGGGGCCTAGAATGAGCAAAAAAGCACCCGAGAGTAACAGTCTCCTGCATCTATTAATCGCTTGTCCTCATGGAAGACCTCACCTCCCAATGCTTGGCTGACAAATGCTCGAAGGCCCAAGCTTTTACATGCCCTGTGCAGGAATTTAACTACAGCCTGGTAACTCAGTGGACAAACAGACTCAAAAATGTTCTGACTTTCTTTCTACATTCCTGACTGAACAGAAAAATGATACTTCAATTGGTAGGAGATATTAAAAACCTCCTTTTCTCTCCCTTGGAATCTTGAACATTGCGAAAACAGGAGTGAGAGGTTTTGGCGCAGAGTCTCCAAATCTCAGCCATGTAATTCCACCAAAATCTTTGCATATCACTCATACAGGATATTGGATTCTAAGGGGTACTGTGGGGAATAAGGCCTTTCATATTCCTTATTAGTGGAATTGTTGCTAATGATAATATTAAAATTGGCAGCAATTCTAAGATGAGTAGAGATAAGCAAAACCAGTATTTCCCTATCAAAACGTCTAAGTAAAGTAGATAGGGTACAAAATAACAGCATGGGATCCATCATTCAATTACAGGGCTCCCATTAATTCAGGCAGATAATCTGAGATTTTCAGTTACTGTGGGAATTTTCGAAGTAATTAATGGAGTTTGGACAACATGACATCATTGCAATGACTGACATTTGGTTGAACTTAATATGTCACTTAGCATTCACTGCTAAGCAACGGAGCTTTTGGTATGCTGAATGTCTGAGACATGAGGTCAATGGCTGAAGTGTATATACAACACAATTACTAGGAACCACCAGCCTCTAGTGAAAGTGTACTCACTTAAGTTGTTATTTCAGTGATTCTCCTGTTCCAGAAAACTTAAACATTTTAAATTGTCTTTCATGGAGACAAGTGTATCCTCCGTAATTTATAGTTCTGCACTTGTTCTAAACTGAATTATCTTCCATTTGTTATCTGTATTGGTGTTCACTGCTTATGTACAGCAAGTTATGTCCTGCAAATCATACAGGAAAAGGAAGATAAATTGCTTTCAGTTGGCTCCTGCTTGTTTTATATTTCCTTTAACTAAAGTTTGAACTATTGCTCAAGATGGATTTCCAGGAGCAAAAGGCAGATCCAGGGCTGGGTTTGATATCAAGCTTCCCCAATGATGGACTGAGGACAGTGATTTAATCCCATTCGGTGAAGAATAATTTAACGCAGTCCCCATAATGGAATCAGAATTATGATCACATCATTAGAAAGTCATTGTATTGAGAAGCAATTCAGACTTACTTCAACTTAATATTCCAAATGAAGAGCTAACTTTGATGAATTCTCATTAAGACACTTGTTCACGTTGTACTTTTCAATCTGTCTGTTCTCAGGCTTTCTTACGTAGCACTGCCTTATAAAAGATCCAACAAATGTTACAGCTTTTCACCAAATCATTTTTTCCACTCACAGAACGTTGCTTCAGGAACTGGTCCCACCTTTTTCAGGAGTAATTTGGAAAAGGTCCCACCCTGACCAAATCTGACCTTTGACTGATTGCTTCAAAACCTACACACCCCAAATGAGAATAACTGTCTGGGACAAGACATGTAATAATGATCTCACCTGACAGAATGAGAATGATACAACTGAAGTTGAGGCCAAAGTAGTGGAAAAAGAAAACTGATCACTTTCTTACTTGCACTGCTCATTTTCCTTGCCAAATATACTCAAACAGGAAGGATAATGTAACAGATGATGGCCTCAGCTCCAGAAGTTAAGGACCAAAGTATGTGATTCATATATACTGAAATTAGTTAAGAAGAGACATATAAAGTAATTCTGGAAGGAAGGCAGCCCTTGTCAGTATCATTTTAGTGCTAACACAAGAAACCCACAGCTCTGCTTAAAATATATGAAACATAATTTGTGTGATCTACCTTCCAGGCAGTTATATGTACTTTTGCAGCAACATTGCCATAAAATGCTAGATATTTTTAGCATTTGGTTACTATTAAATTATGTTTCAACTATCCCAAAATATCACTAAATGTCAGCTCGATTCATATTTAGCTAACTGGCTTAGATGTACCTAATATAAATACACTCATCATTTTAATCTTATCAACAAATACTGAAGATCAAATATTATTGACCAGTATCTGAATCCATTAACTCCAGTTTCATCACAGAGTTCTTACCTAAAATGGAGGTAAATGATAACATTCTTACCAAGTTTCAAATGGATGAACTCTGAACATAAAAATGTAAATATTCGTATAGGTGCAATCTTATGTTCTTTATCTTTACATGTGATCAAGCCTGAGTTACAGCTGAACCACTCTGAGTCATTAAGAAAACTTAAAAGCATGTGAAGTAGTGTCATTTTAGAAGACAAATTTATGCTCCGTTGAACCTCAAGAACTTCAGTGAACCTCCAGGTTTTTAAGGATCTTTCATCATAATGAATGTTTATGTTAAGCATATTACCTACTCAGAGTACAATTTTTCATTTCATGAAATTGCAGACAAAAATCTTAAGCCAAACATGGATCTTGAAAACAATTCTACTGAAATCAGTTCAGTGAAGACTATGAATTTGTAAGTTAAAACTATCTGGAGCTGAAAGGAAGACATTCAAGACAACTGTATTCACTTCTGAATTCAGCATATCTAGACTTAATTTTTAAAATGTATTTTAAAGCAAGTTTTCAAAAACCTCAGGTTAGTATTTTCCATATTGCTGCCATATGAGAACCCAGCATCCCATAGTCTGTAGAACTCCCATTAAGTTTAGTGGAAGATTGATATTTAAGTGAGAGTTGGATGTGTCCAAAGGATCGACTTCAATGATATGATTGTGCCCATTCCTCTACTTTTTTTCCCAGAGTAGATGCCTTTCACAGTTAAATGCTTGTTCTGAAACTCTTCTAGGCAGCTCTATAGCCCAGGTAAAACTTGGAGTGTTTATAATACTTAGATAAAGCTAAAAGAAGACTCACACAATGTTGAAAATCGTTCACGTCGTGAAGTTTTGAGATTCATTTTAGCAATCTCCCGTTGTCTAATATCACCTGCTCTGTTTCTGGAGACATTTCTTTTAGACACACTGGGGAAACCAGCAGCGTTTCACTTCAGTAACTCTGAAAAATTTAGTTTATTTTCCTAGGAAAAATTTAACAGCTTGAAAGTGTGCTCTGCATCCACACAGAAAACTGAGGTTATAAACCAGTTTTAATCAACATGATATAAGCTACCTACATCACTGCACCCTATGATTAGGGGAGGTGATTAGACCCTAAGCTATACGGTCAGAATGTGAGCTGGGCTTGTAAGGCAATAGAGATATCTGCTGCCCCTTCATGACAATTACAGGCCTGTAACCTAGTTTTACATGGTTTGCTTCTCAGAAAAAGTCAAATTAGAAATCTGTTGTTAAATTGTATATCCAAAGCAGATATGTATAATTTATTCAATAGTCTTCAGAAGGTAAAAATTTTTCATTTCCATCTAGGAAATTCAAAGATCTGATTTCAACTGATGAACTCCTTATTCTATTTGGCTGAAAAATGAAAATTGAAAAGTTTATCCTGTTTTGCTTGATTTCCATTTTCCCTACAGCACATGTCTCTATAGACGTATTCAGGGATGTTTTAGTCTTCAAATGCTTAGTATTAGACTGAGAGGTTCACTGTTCATTCTCCATTTCCTACGTACTTCCCTTTGTCAGCATTTTGTGCCATTGCTTCGCATGGTAAAACAGCCAGTGTCAGTTAGAGCCATAACTGGTTGAGCAGAAGTGTGAGCACTTTGAACCTTCTTCTTTCACAGTTAGTTGCTTAAATCCTGTTGTTAAACAGGGTTTAAACTTAATTAGATTAAGCCAAATCCACGGTCAGCTGGGTTTGTTTGGGACAATGGGGACACCTGCTGGCCAGGGAGCCGAACGGCCCTGCGCCCCGCGGGGTCCCAGGACCCAGAACACCGCACCGGTTCGGTGGTTGGGAGAGCAGGGCACACTGAAACGGGCACTGCTGCCCCTCCGTGNAAGGTCAGTATTTTCCACTGTTTGTCAAAAAGTGTAGGGCAAGGCTTGCCTTGTAATTACAATGGTAACACTCCAGTTTACTGATGATGCCTTCCTTCCCGGAGACCAGTAGTAATCTTCAATAATGTAAGCCAAGAGGCGGATTTGAAGGAGAAAGCAACAGGTCAATAACTCCCAGTCCTGGTCACTCACAGGTCCATGCACTATTGCCTTCTTCTGTGCTGCCATGTGCAGTCCTGGTCATACAATGTGGTCACAGAGGTGCACAGACTCCATCGTTCACTCTGTAACCAGACTGTCCTGTTGTTAATAAAATATGGGCTCTATTCTCACCTCTCCTACTGCAAATAGAAAATACTCTAACAGAATTATAAGCAAAAATTCTTGGTGGCCAACTGTAATATAATTTGGAAACTCCTCTCAGTTTGCCCAAGATGCCAAAGCTTGCTGGGAGCTCAGGAGAATCCTAAATTGTGCTACCAGAAAGTCAGCCACAGATGTAAAATACCGCTGGGTTTGGGATGACTGTCCAGTAGCTGTTGGGCACAGCCGTGGCCATGCCCGGCTCTCCGTGCTGAACAGAATGAAAAGGAATCAGCTCAGGAGAACTGGAAATGTGATATTTTTGCTGTAGTTTATCAATACCTTTCTGTCTGAAGAGTTTAGATGAAGGCAGCAGGAAAGAATATGACTGTCACCTTTGAATGAAAATGTACACAAACATTCTGTCTCTTGCCATGTAAGTTACCAACCCACTCTGGTCCTGATTTTAGAATTGCTAGGCAAATCACTAATTCAAAATAATAATAATGACATCAGAAAAGGTACCTGAGCAAGACTGTATGAAAAAAACCCAAATTCAACAAGAAATGTCACTGTTGGCATAAGGAATTGGCCAATGTTGTATTCAGGGACAGAAAATTTAAATCTATCAAGCTGAAGCCTCACAACTTCCAAACAAAACAGGCTCATTAGAAGAAGACAAAGCATGAACAGAACTGTCCAGAACAGTAACAGCAACCAGAGATCCATCATGGACTGTGAAGGAGATAAGACACAAGGGTCAGAAGAAGCTCATTCACATTACACCCTCTCCGAGGAGTTCAACAGCGCAGCCATGAATATCCTTCATCTTTTTTCAAGGGGTTCCAGTATAGAATTTACTGTTGTTACCAGTAGCAAGAGCAATCAAAAAAGAAAAAAAGGCGGTATGTTTACTTTGTTTGCCTTTTGGATATGATAGCACGTAACATTTTTGACTTGCTATATTATATCATAATTTTCCTCTTGACTTCAGCTGTCAACATGTCAGACTGTTCTGATCCCCTTTCAAGCTTTCACGGCAAAAGCCCCCAAGAGATTAATTCTTTTCATTCATCAGTTTTCTACTTTAAAGTCTTCCGTGCCTTGAGGGAAGGAGAGCAAACACTAGAGGGTCAGTAGGGGGTTAAACATTCTTTGACCATATGAAACAAATGTGCAGGCCTACTAGTTGTCATAGGCTGGTAGTGGGGAAAATTGATTAGCAAATGAAAGAGAGAAAATAGCTTACTAATTCTGCACTTTTATCTGTCAAAGTTCAGCACTTTAAGCTACATGCTTTCTCATAAAACACTTCGGTGAGCTTTTCTGGTTTTAACTGCTTTGATACACTTTCCACCAGTGCTTTGATTTTCAGCTAAGTGATTTCCACCTAAGTGAAAAATCTATCCATATGTAGAAGCAGCAGGTGTTTGTTACTATTTTCCATGCCTTGACCTGCTGGATAGTTTTCTTTTGACTTTCATAGTATAAATGCTTAGAAGTCTAATGGCTCCTGCAGTGTTTAGTACATGGAAAGGAAAAAGGAAGCAGGATCCAGGCGTTCTTATGGATAAAATGTTAAGATTTAGGAAAACACATCAAAATATTCTAACAGCATAAATCCTATCCTAAACCCCTCTGCAAGTTTGACTTTGTGTGTGAAAGTTTTCACACAGCTTCTTTGGGGAATGTAAACAAGCTACAGTAGCTCAGAGCAAGAAAACTCAAGGGAATATCTTTTACTGGCATTGCATTAAGAGCATTTTCCTTTCCAGATGACTGCAAACGATAACAGTCTGTATTTGGTTTGAACTCTTGTACCAACCAAATGGCTTTTTTCAAGTCAGTGAGATTGAAGTCATCTCTAAAAACAAGTACCATTAGGGAGTCCAGCTTTTTGCAGGTTTCCACTTGATTTCCGTGGGACTCAGGTTTAGATAAGAGCTTTGCTGTGATCTAAAGAATCTAAAGACTCTTCAAACTCTGTCTTGAAACATATTGATCTTAAGAGATATGTTCAGTGCATGACAACTGAACATCCATTTCAAAATGGAATCTACTCAAAGTTTTGAAATATTGTACATCAATCAAGTTGACACTAAAACAAAGAAGTGAAAGTGAAAAAAGAAAAGGTAGTAAATTGAAAATACAGATAACAGACTGCACCCATCAAACTTTTTTCCTTGCAGTATGTACCCAAACAGTGACTCAGTATAAATACAGTTATGTGCTTTTTAGGCTGTCTTTGGCCCTTTTTATGGTCATCTGGCATCATCTAAGTGATCTTGGAGAGATCTGCTGTGAGAGACAGTATCACTTCAGTTCCCAATCCACCTAAGGAGAGATGTTTAAGGAACTTAAGCACCCAAAATCACAGTTACATAGGTAGTAAGATTCTTAAAAGTGCCCAGGTTCCTCATTTTCACCATGAATTAGATATCATGGACATTTTTTAAAATTCTAGTAATTCTGTAACATCAATTTTCAGTGCCTTTAAAAGCTGGGCCTTCAAAATGAGACCATTAAATGTTTTTGGTTTTTTGTTTTTTTTTTTTAATGTTGTCTTCCTAATCCCCAGGTCTAAGACGTAAGACCTAAGCTGTGGGTCCATACTTGGACCAACATGGTATTATATGGAACGATATTACATGTTACATCTGATTCTACCCTCCAAAGTCTTATCATGTATAAAAGGAATGACATGCGATGGGGGAGACTCCGAATGCTTCATGTGGAAGGACCCTGCTCTGTTAGGAAGGGAGAGTTATTTGGTAGCCATCCAATAGCACTGTCCTGAGTAGAAGTATGAATGGGCAAGCACACCAGGAACTGAGCATTACATTTAGCCCCTGTGGTTCCAGCATTCAGCACATGCCCTCGACAGAACGGAGCTCTGTCTTTAACTTACCCTCCCACAGACAGAATCTGTGAACTTTGCCCAGAGACTCCCATCTGAGGTGCATCTGCTCTGTTCCAAGCTGCTCTCAGCTGAATTTGTCCCTGCCTAGTTTCATAGAAGCATTCGTCTGTTATCACCATTTCCCTTTTGATGTATATTTTAAGTGAGCCATTTCTGGTGTTTTGTGTGAACTTGCAAAACAAGAAATTCTTGAACCAAACTGTGTAAACATTTCATACATGCATAACTGGCAAGACAACGATTATAATAAGTGCTGCACTAGCTATCTGTATGGCAATAGGGACTTCTTTGAATAAAAAGAATTTGTGATGATGACAATCACTTGGATACACTACTTCACTCTCTGTATGGAAAACCACTCAAGAATGCCAGGAAAAGATATTCTAAAAGAACAAAATGATGTGCCTCAATCACATGTGCATAATCCACAGATCCATACAAATTTTTTTTTCCTAAGCCTGCAGCTGTACTCAGAAGTATTAGAGTAAGAATACATGCATAGATACAAGCATAACTTAGTAGGGTAATAAATGAAATGGAACAGTTAGAGAGTGAACTATGGTTTATGAGCCAAATCAGCCCCACAGAACAATTTGTCTGACCTTAGGCGCTGCTTTTCCTGACAGCACATTAGATAAAGAAGTGGCTTCCAGCCAGCGTTAGACAGGGTCTAACAGGTCCTTGTCTATTTTGTAACCAAGCTGCAAGCATCCTCTATTATACAATGGACAACATACATTCAAGCAACAGGCACAGGCATATGCACAAGATTACACACAATCAACAACACACCAGTTGCTTGCTCACATGTGAGATGCACGTCCTGCCTTGCACAGGGAATGGGTCCCGGATCGTGACCCTCAGTGTCTCTCTGTTGCCTATGTTGGTATGGTACACACTATATTATCAAATGAAAAATAGAGTTCTGATAACTGACACTCGTAAAACATGTTGTTTTGCTCCTTGCTGTCTTCAGCTGAGACTGGTGCACAGCAGTGAGAGCGCTCCTGACTGACCTAATCTAAATATGCAGCATGAACACAGTCTAGGAATACATGAAAGCACATTACTTAACATTTAACATAATTCATACAATGCATCCTTGTTTTGCTTTACACTCTGGCACCTTACTTTCACCTTTTCCTGCTGGTTCAGTTGATTAATAATAAATGCTACCCATGGAGAGGGAAGTTTTACTTTGAGATGCTGCTGGAATTGCCTCACATTTCAAACCAAGAAGGGTGGTGAAATATGGCAGCTCACACCAGGCTGGGGGACTTAAGAAAATAAATATCTTTAACCTTAGAGTGGTTGAGGTATTCTTGCTAATTATTCTGAAGATGCCAGAAGAATTCTTGTTTATTTGTTTCAACAGTATTCCAAATGAAGACCCCTACGGCAACGCCAAACACATTGAATTAGAGTTAACCAAGGCTAAACACAGCTCAGCCACCGTGTGGATTTACATGTTCTGAAGTAATTTCAAAGTCCCAAATATATTTGAATGTATACTTAATTGTAAGCAAATAGGTAGTTCAATGGATTTCAAAGCTCAGATGTGCACTCCACTGAGGTTTCATTTGTCAGGTGAACCCTGGTTTTATTTACAGAGAAGGAAGTGAGTATGTAACTTTGGTTATTTTGCACAACAGAAGAAATAATCCCAAAATTTTCAAGTGGGTGCACAACAGTAGCAGTATGATTTTCTAATTACTATCTTTGTAGAAATACATATGCTGTATACCACTAAGAGCTAAATATAAACAAACAAAATCCACTCATTTAACTGTCAGTACAGCACATCCAGGCATGTGGAAATGCAAGAGGCATTCAGCCCCCAGGCGAGCACAGCAAGCTCTATGGACAGCTTTGGCACGCTCACTGTAGCGGTTTTTTTGGTACCATCTTGTGGGTTGTAATTAAAACTGCAGCACCACGATGGGAATACTGTTAAAATAATGCTTTTAGGACAGAAGTATGATGCTCTGTTTTGATTAGAAGCCCACCAAAAATGGGCCCAAAAAACTTTTTTCTGTCCTTAGCAAATCCTTGAAATTCCAAGAAAGTTCAACTTGGCTAAATCTTTATCTCTGAGGAAGTCTGTGTTTTTTGAATTCAAGTATTCCATCTGTGTATATCCATGTAAGTCAGAAGCCCTCTGTACTCTCATGCACTTCAAACTTTAGAGGCTGTCTGTCAGATTATGTTTTTACTTATAAGGACTCCTGGACAGGAAAGAAAGATGGAGGTTCATTTCTGGGTTTGGAATAAATGATGAGCTAACCATTGTCAAAAACCTCCTGGCTCCTTCTGGGCAGAAAGGTTTGCAAGTAGATGTTTTAGTGTATTTTTAGATTCTGTTTGAACAGCTGACAAAGACAAAATAATTTATAACAGATGCAAAGTTAGAGGCAGAACTGAAAGAACCAGCACACATCTGGAAAACTTCTTATGGGGAGTTGGAGAAGGATGGGCAAAATAGATAGAGTTTGATTCCTAGGCCTCAGTTTCACATGTATTTGATTGTTATATGACTCGACCTTAGACTACTTTTATTTCCATTTAACTTCATATGGAGTGCCAGAACTGGGATATTTGGTTCTGGCTGAGTAATCCTGGTTTGTTAAAAGGCTAAAATTCAAAGCCTTGAATCAATGCTTTAAGAAAAGCAGAGATTTTACATATGTGGACACTAAACCTGTAAAGATTTTTCTTTGGAATTTAAGAGCAGGTCAGACTGAGTGACACAATCTGTATCAAGTGACCTCTCCTGTTATAAAGTGTACATGTAGAAGACACGTTCAAGACAGACGGACTTCATTTACATGAGATGTTCAAATGAAATTACTGTGGTTACTTTTAGTCTTGGGAAATTCCTCTTGTGCTGTAAACATTCATAGAGGAATATTCATACAGTGATCTTCAGTTTTAATATATTTTCTGGCAGATCATAAATGAAATATATGCTGCCTAAACATGTATAGGTTTTTAATAGCAGAAGAGCCTATACAGATTGCCTACAGCTGTCCTAACCACATGAAACAATTGAACAAGCTCCAGTAACCTTATTTTGCTGTAAATTCATTCATCAAACGTTAGATGTTAGGCCACAGAAAAATAATGAACAGTTTGGCTGCGTGACACTGTCTGTTGGTAAAGTTTTACCCTCTGCAGCAATACAATCCTTCCTCTAGGATGTATACAAGGAAGTATCAAAGATTTGTTTACTTGTGCTGCTATTGAATTTCACAAATGAAGATCACGTTAGGAACAGACTGCTCAAGAAAATGCCTTTATGTGGATTGATTTTCCAGTCTTCATTTAATCAAATTATAAGATCAATCAGAGCAGATATTAGCAAGTATATTGTCTATGCATAGGAATTGACATTCTCATCCATAACTGATAAATTAACAGCTTGTTTTCTTTGGGACTGATTTTATGTAAGCTTAATCTATGCAAGAATGTTAACTGTCTTTATACAGAACTCTCTCATTTGTGTTAATTATTAAAGAAGCGATTACTGAGTCTCAGACTTGAACACATTTCCAGCCAGTCAACATTTCCAGAGTCTCAAGTCAAAACCAAGAATAAAATGAAAGCCAAATTTATTCTGATGTAATTCAAATGGAGGGTAAATCTGGTCTCAAGACTCCAGATCATGGTTTGTGCAAGTCTGGAACTGTCCCAACTTCTTTTTACTGACATTTGCTTATAATGTGAAGCAGGATGATGGGTGGCTCTGAGTGCCACCTTTTTCACAAAGTCTTGGGAACCATCCTTAATATTTGCCAAACACGCCAAAGTCTTTCAGGGACAGGTGGAATGAAAGTCCATATTATTCTTGATTACTTTTCACACCAACTTTCACAGACAATATATAAGGCATAAGATGCATCGGTTTACCCTGAGTCTGATCTGCCATTTTTTCACAAGGCTAATTCTATTGTTGTCAAGTTTCATATTAATTTAACATTCACACCAGTGAGAAATTGTTATAATAGCATGGGTTTCACCTGAATGAGGTTGTTATAATGGACTGGTGAAGTTACAGAAACACAGATACAGGAAACCTATATATGCAGACCTTTGTATTTTATGATTGTTTTACAAGTTTGACATTAAAAATCAACAGGAAATCTTTCCTATGTGATTTTGAGCCTGCTGTTATGTATATACATATTTGATGAATGGTTAAAATGTTACCCTAGCATTGTCTTTGAGCAGTCAGAAAATTCATCCCCCAAAATTCAAAGCATACTAAGATGTAAAATGAAAATGGGTTGTTAGCACACCCATGCTGCAGAGCACAAAATACCAAAGCAGTGCACTTGTACTAGACTCCCAGGACTTTGTGAGCATGTTTATTAATTGCTGTAACAGTTAAAGTCAGTTCACCATGTTACATGTGTTTACAACTCACATGAAAAAAAGCTAGCTAGCTTTCAACCATATATTAACCGTTTTAACTATTTATAATATCCCAGTTTAAAACAGAAATGCACAGACCTAATGCAGTGTTCATGCCCTGGTTTGAGGAAGCTCTAAATTATTTGTAACTAGAACAATTTGTAGCAAAAAGGGAGAGGAAAGGAAGGCCGTTTTTAATCCCATATAACTTCTTATAATGAAGGGGTTGGAAGCCAGTTTCTTTTCCTGATCTCAACAATTCCCTTTAATAGCATTTCACTTGTAAATCTGAGTAATTCAGACCAAATTGCAGATAGTCCTGAACTTTTTTTATTTGACACATGCAAGTTTTGCTGTTATCATTATGAGTTCTAGGGAGAAACTCTTCTGATACAACTAATTAAAGATAGATCATAAATTCACTGTACAGTGACAAAAACATAAGCCTATCAAAAATGGGAGATTTGGCATATTCCTCATCATACTGACTCAGGGTAAAACATTTCTAGAATTCTTTTCAACTTAAGAATCCCCAACAGATACAGGATGGAAGGTTCCGAACTATGGAAATCTTCAACAAAAGGAAACCTCTCCTCTTGGCTTTCTGTGTAAACCCACATAATATGCAAAAGTCCATGCCAAACCTTGTCAGCTCTCTTTCATTTTACCATTAACTTAGGCTGACATTTAAAAATGTTTGCTTTTTCCAAAATATCCTTGCTATTCTTATGTTCTTGATGTTTGCTGTTGCAAAAGGCAATTACATCTCAGAGACAGCTTCAGAAATGAGTCCTGTTCATAGCTGAAAATGGGCATTAAAGAGTTCACATAAATGTAATCCCCCTCCTGGAATAAAGATGGCATAACCAAAACTTGCAGAAGAGACAAAGGACAAGTTCTGAGAGGGGACACACTAATTTTAAAGCTAAAACTATCTCTCATTAGCATACAGTTCTTTAAACATTTTGTGCAGCCCCTTATCAGCTGTTCTACGTATCACCAGGCCTACAGAGAGCACAGATTCAGTCTAAGAATGAAGAATATACCTGTTACTTAATGCCTGCTACTGCCCACTGTGCAAATGGATGCTGATCTGAAAGCTCAACGTTATCCTTAAGAGAATATTCTTAATTAATTAGGCAGAAGCTTTTGTACAGAGGCTACGGGTAAATTGGGTAACTGCTAAAAAAACCCAAACTTTAAAAAGTTACAGATTGAACAATACATTGTAACTCTTTGTATTAACAGATAAAAGGACTTAATTCCAGAAATTCCTTTGGCTTGCTCTCCCTACATTCATGTTCTCATCGTGCCAATAATTATCACTGTGTCCCTCATAGCAGGTCACTTACACTTTGCACATCAGTGTCCCCACATTAGAACCGAAGTGGCTAGGCAGCACCAAAAAAACACAGATTTTTAAAAGTAAACAAAAAATGTTGAAAAGTGCTTTGAAATCTGGGAATTAGAAAAGGAAAGCAAATATATATGGGCCTCGTAACGTTCTGGCCCTCAAAGACTTTGAAAATCTGGAATACATCTTAGCATCACATGTCATATCTAGAAGAGGTGTAGGACAGCCAGGGTTTACATTTGCCCTAAGCAGGAAAATTACTGAAGTGATTATATTCCAAATATTGTCATAACAAGGTATCTGGAAAGTAAAATTCTTGTTAAGTCAATCAACATTTATGAATGTGAAAACTAAGTAAGATCTCATTCTACAATTTTCATTCATAGCAAACTGAAAAAGGCTTGACTCCTGTGATAGCATCTTCTAGCCACTAAAGCTTAAAAAAAATAAATCAGAATTTTGGTCTGTTTTCTCAAGTCTGAAAACTGTCAGTGGGAGGCGCTGGGGCTTTTTCCCCATTTTCTCAGCATTTGGTTGCCATTGCAGTGGGGAAAAAAATCTTGTGTTTTAGACATAGCTTTATCACAGCATGTACATGAGCCTGAAATACTGCTTTTGTGGAGTGCAGTGATGACTACAAGTGCTTGGAATAAGCCACTGCTCATCAACTGATTTTTACAAACAGACTATGTGTACTCCTAGTCATCCCCAGTGGTAAAGTAAAACTCGATAGCTTAAATCAGTGTAGCTTACAAACTCATTACATTTTGGTAACTTGATTGGTTGTGAACAGCTACACACATTCTAAGTCTCATTTTCAAATACGTCCTGCAGACAATTTTCAGCAGTGGTTTAGGCACTTGGGGAGGCAAGTGGAAACCAAATGTGATTTTCAAATACATGTAAGCAGAATGAATGTGCCATTAAAACTGAGCATAGGCACACTCAAAAAAATTTTACTGTCTACACCTAAAAATGTCTGTGTCTCTATTTGGACATAGTCTCCTAGTCTAAATGAAACTGTTAGTCCCATTAGCTGGACAAATACACAGTGAATGTGTCAGGTTAAAAAGCTGAATTGAGGATCAACCACAAACCAGTAGGATTTTCAATGTGAAAGCCTGGGTAGCAAGAGAAGTGAGTAAAAATCCATTTCAGATAAGCTCTTACTTCTGTTCTTTGGCAAAGGAAAAGTTAATAGACATTATCCAGAACTCTTTGCTCAGGTAAGCAGTCTGCATGATGTAAACAGTCCTACTGAATTATCTATTAGCAAACTAAGTTATTTCTTTACCCACTTAACTGGTTTAGTATTGCCAAACAGGCCTGCAGCTATTGCACCCTTGTTTATATTGGTGAGATTGCTCTACTGGGAGGGTTCTATTTTACGTTCTGTCCCAGTTTGCTCACCCACCTCTGATGTGCTGACTACTGCACTTTGTCCTGCAGCTCCATTTTCAGTCAGACTTTATCCATTAATCTGCCTCAAGAAAATCAGAATGATCTTAAGACTATGAGAAGTACAAAGATAGTTTCTGTCTTTTTCAAAGCCTATGTACACACTGCTAGTTTGATACAACCAGAGAGCAAACAAAAGATACATGATTTACAGTTGGGAGAGTATTTTAGCATTTTAAGGTGCTAGAAAAAAGGGAGCAAACCCGTGGGAGAAAAAGCAGCAGAACTAATAAAATATCACTGATTTTATTTTAACCTGACTCATTCAAAGAATCTCCCCTTTCAAAATTGTTTTGCAGTCAACTATAGTGAACACAAAAATCAAACTAGGCAGGAAATTGTAATGTCCTGACCCATTGGCCTTTGAAGAAAATGGGAATTAAGTCTCACAAGACTAAAGAAATAAAGGAAGGCGGGTGGGGCAAAGTCCAAAATGTGTATTCCTGGATCTCCTATCTGAAATCTGGAGAATGCATTCCAGCAATAATTCGTAATTCCTGAAGATCACTTTACCTCTATATTGCTCTTCCTAAAAGCATAGCAAAAAGTCAAGGGTTTCACACACTACTCAATCATGTGCTTCACTCCTGCTGTGTATAACACATTGCTAAAACATAGGACAGAAAAAGAAAGCCAGAGATTACTTCAGTCTTCATGTGTTTCATTCCTCTTCTGCATAATAGGCTCCTAGAGTATTTCACAGGAAGAGAAAGCCAGAATGGCAGACACAGACAGAGCAACTGCAGAAGACAATTAAGGAAGAATAATGGAATTGAGTGGTAGATGAACATTATTAATTTTTTTTTTAATCTTATAAAAAATATCCTGTTAGTTCTGAATGAGGTCAAACACAGTTTGGCATGGAATACATATGACTGGTTTCCCTTTGTTTTCTGAGTGCAATAATTGTTAAAAGAGCTGAAATATTTTTTCATAAAATGATTATGAGTTTTAAGAGGTGACATTTGAAAGAAGGATATAAATTATAGAGCAAACATCTAAACGCTTTCATAATGTTGAAATGGTTATTGTAAAAAATGTATTCGATATAATAGGAAGCATATGTTTCATTAGGCTGAATCCACAGAAAATGTTCTCTACAGAACAACTGCCTAATCATTCACATCAAATATAAGCTGTTCACCTCACAAAACACGTGCACTGTAGTAGGAACTTGAAGTCAAAAAGTTTTTGTCTAAGAAAGAGAATCTGTTATCTGTGACTTGCAAAGATGCTTATATGGAATGTGGTAAAAAACCCCTGTATGGCAACATAGGTTTCAAGGTATACATTCTGCATACTCAAAGCTCACTTAAGCCACTGAATTCCTCTCCATTAGCTGGAATCCAGAAATGCCCAATGGCTCCAATTGGAAGCCTCTCCAGTACGTTAATTGGACTTTGTGTAAGCATCAGTTCAAGTCAAGTAACAGAAGCTTGAACTCACAGCATAATAAACCTAGGAGGAGGTTTTTTTCAATACCTCTTAACACCAATCTCTCCTATCAGTTGGGATGATTTGGAGTCAAGTGTTGCTTGCCCAGCCATGTAATGCTCTCATTGACGTCACTGTATCAAGGTAACAGGGTCTGACCCTTAAAGATAATTTAACGAGTACTATGATGAAGAGATTTTAATGAATTCTTGGTATATAGTCTTCAATTTAGAAACAAAGCATTTTAATAGGTTTTTGAAACATGCTTTCTTAGAAAATAATCATCCACAGAGAGAGAAATACACTGCAGTCATCACTACTGTGCTTTATTAACATCTAGATTGGATTGCACCAAAAACCTCAAAACAAAATCTAATAATCTTTAGATTTTAAATGATACATCTTTGCAAACACGGACATCAATATGGGAAGTATATTTTTCCCCTCGTGTAAGGGGAAAAAAAAAGCATCTAATAAGCCTAGTATAACAAAATCACAAAACCTATGGAATTGCATGCCCAGGTTAACTATCCAAATGATCACTGCTAATACCGCTATGGATGCAATTGTCACAGTCAATAAACTGACGTCATGGAGAGGCAGTGTGGGATCTTTCAGGTTTTAGGGAATGAAGAGAAGAGAAGAGAAATAATCAGAGAGATGACAAACGTGTCTGCTGACTAAGGCTACTCACAGCTGGGATGACTGCAGTTTCAAAAATCTTGAATGACCTTAAGATCTCTAGGCAAAAAAGGCAGTGATACAGGTGCTTCACACACGAGAAAAATCATGCTCTGGCTTTTTTCTACATCTTTAAGTCCTACAGGACCTTAAAGAAACAGAATAAAAAAACTTGGCTGAAGTCTTATAGACAGTCAAGGGTTGAACTGAAACAAGAACAACAATCTTGGCATCCTACCTCTGTGTCCTATCTATCAAACTGCACAGCCTTCCAACTTATCCCTCATAAAAAAATGGAGACTTGAACTGAGGCAAGGATTACAGCTTATTGCATTTTTTGCTCTGTTTGTGCTGTCCTTGGTAAGATGCATCTCTATTTTACTTCAGGTTGTTTCACACTTCATGGAATAAGTAATAGTTCATTACTATGCAGTTGTGTTCATTACTGAGGGAAAAACACCACTGAAGACATTCAGAAAAGTAAAACTGTAGGTCAACCTGCCATTTGCTGTCTTTAAAAAGTCCACGTGAGAGTCTGGACTCAAAATTAATGCAGTAAGAAAAAGGTAACTGTCAAAACTGACAGCAATGAACGTTCACTGCTTTCCTTCCTTGGTAGGAGTTACCAGAATTACAGTTCAAATCTCAGTTTCAGTCTGGGTTTGCCTTAAAACACGGATACTGGAAAACACTGCTTCTACACTACTTCCTTGTGCTGAGCCAGTATGAGTTGCACAAAAATGACCTTCTTTGGAGTCTCTCTAGAGACTGACGCTGACAGAGCAGAATGGCCAGAAGTCTGCATCACTGCTGAAATAAGCACTATTTAGGGCATCATGCTACATCATGTGAAACCATCATTTTTATGAAGTGACAGGATCCCATTTATCATAAATTGTTAAAAAGTGAGGTTTCACAAAAATGCCATGAGTGGGAACATAAAAGATAATGTTTTAAAAGAAAGCTACATGCATTCCATAGTAAGACACTTTCAGTGAAACTGTCTGAAAAGCAGAAGAGAGTCCAGTTAATCATCCAACCTGGCCACATACAATGAACACTGAAGAGGACCAATTCCCCTCAGCCTGGCCATAAAACTATTTAAATCAACCTAGCTCTGCAGTGCTTCTAAACTAAATATGCACAGATCATTCTGCTTTCACTGAAGTCAAGGGAAAGATTTTGCAGTATGTAGTGCAGGTAAGGAGCTTCCAATGTTGGGCAGCCTACAATTTATTTATAGGAAAAAAAAAGAGGAACAAAAGATGAAAGACTTTAAATTTTGAGGCTCCAACGAAATAAGTATATACTGGATCTACCTAAGTATGTACTTTCATTTCTTACCACCTCCTCTCCCATTTTACCCAAATGGTCTAGTCCATTCACAGCTCAACTTCATCTTCTCTTCCCCTGTTTGCCAGAGACCCTCTCTTATTCCAGTTCCCCAACACAATTCTTTTCTGCCCCCTTGATACCCTAATCATCCCTTCTTGAGTTGAGTTCAGAATGCAGTGTTCTCTTCAGCCACACTTCCAACCTGTGTGTGTCTCGGCAAGACACAAAGGTCTATATTTTATAGTGATATAATCTTATTGAACGTCAGAGAAAAAAGTAACAAGACAGCTTGTGTGTTCTGTGGTATGGAGCAAGGATACAAAATGCCTATTAATTTTGAGGCCATGTCCTACATCTTTTGACAACATGAGAACTCTTCTGCAGATAATAATCAAGTATCCATGTTTTAGATAATCTGTTACAGTGCAAATACTTTCCTCCAACTATTTTGCTTTCTTCTCATCTCAATAAATAAAATTGCACTATTTTTCTTGCATTCACATCATTCAACAATGTGCAAAATATATTAATCCTCATACGGACAATAATTTAACCTAATTTTTGTCCTTTCTCCACTTAATAATGCACATATATCTGAAAAAGAAGCCAAAAATTAGTGTTTCCCACTGAATAACTTTGAACAGAATTTAGCTTTCACAGATAGTTCCTCTAAAGTCATCCTAAATTTTCAATTCAAAGCTCTTGCTATTGCTTTATGAGTAAGAACTTCAGAATGTAGCTGTCATTAGAAATCCACCTTCATTAGACATAACCGTTTCACATATCCAAGTAATTACTTTTGCAGCTGTTGTGTAAATTAAAAAATAGCTGATTTATCAGTTCATAATAAACAAAAAAATTTTCTGCCACCTGGATGGTAACCTTCAAAAGACGCCTCTCATTATCATTAAAACTGATCTAGGCCAGGTCAGTGAAGTTAGAAGAATTAAAAATATTAGTACAGAAGATTCCCCGTTAATGGCTGTGTGAAATGAGACAGACACACCTTCTTGTTGCTGCAAGTGTGACACTTCCAACAGAAAAACAGAGGGCTTATGGAGACCTTACGAAGAACACAGCCCTGGTGCTGTCTTCAAAACTACTCTGAAGACATTGCCAGCAGGTATTAACTGATGAGGGGAGGCCCTAATTTAGGACTTGCTCTTGCATATTTCTGAGCAGTTTGAACTGCATTAGCATGCAGAGAACAGAAGGGATACTATGTACTAACTGCAAGTACTCACTACTTCTGACATGAAACTACTGATATAGCTTTTTCAGGAAGTTAATAGGTTTTCAAGACAGAAACAGTTCAGACAGTTGGACACGACTTTTTAGGGCCTGCACGGTATGTTCTGTAACCGAATCTCCTACATCATCATTTTGGTGTTTTCTAGATGAATATATTGATTGTTCAAGAGAGATAAATTCCTTGAAATCCCTGTAGCTGACATTCATATGCATACATAAGCAATGACTGGCATTCCATCATTTACATCTTGTCCCCAAGGACCGTCACTTAGCTCTCTGCTAGTGAAGGCTTCCAAAGCATTATTAAAGCCTCCACCCTGTCTGTCACAGGAAGCATTACCAAAGGTGTCCGGAGTTGAACATACGAGCTGTGCATGTTTAACTAAAAATACAAGTTACAATCACAAATGAGAGCCAAGCTCTAATTTCGGTCCTCTGAAAGTCAGTGCAGACGGAACCTGGGATGGACAATTCCCAACGGGGTAAACAGGCCCTGCTATAAGTAAAAACAGAGCAATCCTTCAGGTACAGGGATCAAAAGGGACAGGCACACACAAGTTGGTGTTGGCATTGCTCTGACCTACCATTTTACTACTCAATATTTTATTGTAAGCCACCTCTGAGCCAAACCGAAAACCACACTGATTATTTTACATTAGAGAGCCTGCTTCATTAAAAAGCAGTAATGTGGGTAATCTGTCATTTTCTTAGGGATATTTTTATACTGAAAATGAACACTCCTGTAGTGGGAAACAGTTTGTGGGCAGAAGTTAGGTGAGTGCTAAGTGCTACTGAAATACAGACAGAGTTGAGGAAAACTGCCACATCACATACCGAAAATAGGTCATCCTTTCTATTTGGAATATGATCCGCCCCACAGCCAGACATCAGGAACATTTTTTTCCATGAATAACTGTCTGCTGAGAAAATCAGGGGAAAAGATGATCTGATACTCAGAATTACAAGCAACTAAAACTGAGAGGAAGCAAGATAGGTGGGACATATGTGCTGAGTGTCTGGAAGGTAGAAGGCAGAACTTCCAGGCTAAAAGGTATGTGCTGAGACAAAATTTCAGTCAGCTAAAATCCAGGACAATCTAATAGGAATTTTGTAGGTAAATTGTGGGGACAGATGGAAAAATTTGACCTTGATCTCAAACTCAAGACTGCTCTTGCACAGCAGTAACATCCTACCATTTCATTAAATATCATAGTTCCATTGATTTCAATTTGTATCAGTCAAGAACCTAGCTTAGTGCTTTGAGCAATAGCTGAGTGATTTCCTGCGTTAACATAATGGGCAGGAAAATATAACAGAGTTGTTAATTTCCCTGCATTGTAGAAACACAATAGCAGCACAATCATCAGATTAACAGACTGCCTCATGGAATTTCTTGCCACAGGATGTCATAGATGCTGGAAGATCGCAAAGGCTTGAAAAAATTAATTGAACAAACATCTAATAAAGGCTTTGAAACACAAAGATGATCCTCTGGCTCAGAAAGTCCCTGAATATAAAATAATTTTGGCAGTCGATTATTCTGGGAATGTATCACTAGGGGTGTTCTGTTCTTCAGCATCTACCAGAAGCTATTATCTTTCAGTTGTTGCTCTTTTTCTTTCAAACAATGTGTAAAAGAAATTTGGAAGAAGTGAAAATTTTGGCTATACCTGTGATCCTTTCACTACGACCTGAAGAGACTTCATGAGAATAAAAAACCCAAGAAGTTCATTGGTAGCTTAAGGAGGCTAAAGCACAGGTTAGCCATTCAAGGACTTGGGCTGGAGTGAAGCTGACAGATTTGCTCAGCTCAAAGGCATTTCTGAGTCTCCAGTTCCTGAAGATGCTGATATCGTTTTAGCTTCACTGAGATGGTGTGCAGGCCTGGGAAGGGATGCTACCTGGCTGACCCCCTCCCAGCATAATGGGTTAGAAATTCAGTCAACAGGCTCAGACTTCCATACATGAAGAGGTAAAAGCAAGAAGTTTAGTCCTTTAGAGGACAAGAGCAAATGAAGCCAAATGGGCTTTTTGGTCTGACCGGATCTAAGCCCATCACACCACCACACAGATAAGGAACTTGCTTTCCTTCTTTTATTTGTCTTGATTTATGCCATTCCTCTGATGCTTCCCCCAATGCTCAGCCACACTCTTCTAGAGAAACATAAAATAAGTCATGAAATTAAAATAAAAATTGCAGGAGAAAGCGATACCATGTCTCAGTTAAATTATCCAAGTTTGTGTATCATTTTTATATGGTATTCAGTACTTAATGATATAAAATAACCATTGGGAAATATGCTTCCAGAACCCAACAAAGTGAAACAATAGTTTGGGTTTGGACTGAGCATATGGCATGGCAATGATTACACCAATTTTCATTGCTATGAGGTTTGCTTTGATACAGGGTTTTTTACTAGAAAGCAATTTATACAAATTTACTTTGTATTATATCACCCTTTATATCATGTCCCTTTCCAAAGACAGCTGATAGTCACTGATCACTATAATTCTTAAAACAGGCTACATGTTACAGAACTATTCTCAATTTTAAATACTACTTCAGATGTGGAGTTATTGCAACTGTTTTCAGGCAAGTTGCCCACTGTCAGCTCCCCCTACTGAATCTTCTAAGCGGTCTAAGAAAACACCAAGCAATGACAATTAAAAGAGCTTGTGGAGTATAACTGCTTTTCCTTATCTGGAAAATTTGCAGGAGGATTTTTTTTAATTATTTCTCTCCCATTTTCAAAAGAATACATTTTGTAGTCAGCTCTTTACACATTGGGAATAATGCTTTCTCCCACACTGCTATTTTGAAGGATCCTGAGCAAGCTTCTGCCCTGTGCCTCTGTTTCATTCAAGGCATATAATTTAATATTTTTATTCAGTTCAATGGGTAAATAACATCTGGAAATGTGAGGCAATTAAACATAATTCAGCCTTGAATCTAATTAAAGGTTTTACTTAAATCAAACTATTTGAATAAATAGCTAAGTAAAATGTGGCAAAAAGCCAGCAATGAACAACTGGTACCATGCAATCCTAAGTATGATACCACATGTTTTCTTATGGTTATCTAAGACAAACACTGGTAGTTTCCAGCTCTTAGAGGCTGATGTGGTTTGGAGCTCAAAGAATCAACTCCTTAAATTTTGATGGAAGATTTTAATACGGCTTCAATTCTCTTCCTGAACATGGCAAACAATATACTGTATTAACAATCACACCCATTCAGAGGACTAATTAATAGACTTGAAAGAGCAATTAATTTTAAAAATAACACTGCAGCCTTCTTTTGGAGACTTGCAACTTTTATCAATGAGTTGTGCTCAGCATCTCATCTACAATATATTAGGGGCTCTTCATCTAGTTTCGCATGATAATAAAGTTAAGCCATAAGGTGTATTCCTCTACAAGCAGGTTTTTATCTCTCACCAACAAGCAAAAATTTAGAAACCAGACAAAATATGAAGCCTCAAGAAAACATGCACTTGGGTCCAGACCTGGATTTATTTACATCTATTGCCAACTAGAAAAAAATCAGTGGATCACTAGCACTTTGGAAGGTTTCCCTTAAAATTGCACAGATGTTCTTATCTGACTAAATAGAGAGGGCTGTTGAAAGGATGCCGTTTGCTTCTGAACTTACATTTTTAGAATTCCTCATTTTGGAATGAGCAAAGGCTGAGAGGTTAGAAAGGTAATGAGAAATTAGACTCCATTTGAGACACATTTAGTTCACAGCAACATTTCCAAGAGCAGAAATGTCTTGCTGCCTCTGATAAATGCAAGGTAACCTCCTCCCCCATAAGTGAAGAGGACACTAAAAGGAGGCAAACGGTGATTTACCGCGAAGGAAATGTCTGTGAAAACACAACTTTCTCTTCTTATTTTCCTGAGTAGTTAAACCTTTCTTTTTGATTTCTCTAATCTAGCTTCTAATACAGTAGATGGAAAATATTTCACATTATTTAAGCCATAAACCACTGGTTCAGGTGGATTTGATTACCAGTTGCAGGAGGTGGCATATTTCCAACATGCTACCAAGTGAACTTACATGCTTGTTATTCATGAATTCTTCATCTTGTGGAATCTTATCATTTGATTTATGGACTGTTTGGGCTTATAGCTTTTAGACTTATGTTCAGGTTTGTTTAGGTTTTGTCTTTTGTACTTTGGCCACTATTTATAAAATTAGAGCTCTGAGGATTTGAGTAACATACCTGCATTCTAACAAGGTTGGGGGAAGGCTCCTGACAGGGCACACACTTATCACTTACAACTTGGAAACGCCATGCTGCTTTTCAGCAAATATCACCAGAAACAGGCAATGAAAAAACAGACGCTAAGTGAAGACTATTCCCAGTAAAACCACAGCTGCGGAACAAAGCAAATCTCAAAGAGAAAAATATCACCACTGACACCAAGCAGTCTAAAAAATGTTACCCCAAATCCTGTGGTTTCTTGGTGAAGTCAGTTCTTAAAAAGCCTCACAAAACGAATGTCAGACCCTCAGATATACCAAATAATTAGTGATGGGATAAACATTAAAAGAAACACTATGTGATTTACATCAGTCAAACCTTGGAAAGTTTGTGGGCCTAGAATGGATTTCATTGCATTGAATTAATTGCATCTTCTCAGATTTACTCCAACTGAGGTCTAGCCCTTTTGTTTATTCAGACATCTAGATCTTTTCCATGTCCCTCATATCTCTCTCTCTTCTCTTTCATGCCAAACCAGAATGGCTGCTGCTCTCCTGACCCACTCATTCCGGGCCTGTGACTCCCAGCTGGCTTAGAGTGAAATCAGTTCAGATTTCATCCAGCAAGCGTTATTCCTTCTCCCATCACCTCAGAAACTAAGGTAAGATGTGATTTTGCTGGTTAACACAGAAAAAAACACTTTGCATGGAGAGAATTATCTGCTTGTTACTGAGAGTAAATTTTTGGTTATTAAGAGGATATTGATGTTAGAATGCTTCATTCTCTGACTTTAAAACTACAGAGGCAGCAGTGAAAGTGTCTGTGTGCATGTGCATGTGTGACAGGATGTGATAATGCAGGTATTTCTGTGGCAAAACTGGAATAAAGCATTTTATCATAGTCTGAAAACAGCAACTCCAGCTGACAGACAAAGAGCAAAACAGTAGTCATTCATGACAGACCACTTTCCCAGTGGGAGGACATAGTTACACATACCACATGCCCTGTCTAAGGTGAACAGCAGGTAAATTGTGTTATCTACAGAGCTGAAGTGTTCAGAAAACACTTCTACACAATGTACACCATTCTCACAAAGTCCCTGGATGCTGCCTTGCTCGAGAGGACAGTAGATGCCCTGCTCTCAGCTGACTCAGCAAAGCTGAGAGTGAACTCCACGTCAAAGGGACTACAGTGCTCCCTGTTTGGGTCAGCAGGAGCGAGACCAGCCTGCAGTTGAGTCTACATCCACTTCTGTGATATTTTTGCATGAATTCCACCTTGTGTTTCTTCTCTAAATGGCAGAATGAAGACTCAGCATAAGCTTGCCTCCTTTAGCACTGTTTATTCTAGGGGAAAAAAGGATCCTGGTGCCTTACTATCTACATAAATTCAGACTTAATGATTTGTCTTCCAGAACTACTATGGCTGCCTTTTAAACTGAGTCATTAGGTACAAGGATAACCATACCGTGAATGTTGATTTTGATGCTGTCAGTGCAAACACACAGAAGATCCAGAATGCTATTGGTCCTGCTCACAGCACAAATACCTGCTATTGTGATTTCACACTTAAATGGACTGGTGAAGCCTCGATTCCACTGAAATCAAGTAGTCTTGCAGCCACTGATTTCAGCAGAACCAGATTTTTATCAATAATGACAGTAGTTCTTATTATCCTAATACAGACACTCTATTTGCTGTAGGAAATAAAACCATTTAGTTAAAATGCAGCCGAACACTTACTGTTACACTGCAGACGAAAGTAAGACCTCGCTCTATAAAGCACTGTGTGTTTTTCAACCCTGAAGCCAACGTTGACATTAGAGATTCTCATCCCGTTATAGTGGCTTGGCTGCTCACCATCTGCTACAGAACTATGGTTAAGTACTCGAGAGCTCCTACACTCCAGGGAAGAAAACACTTCCAATGGAGACATTTTTATCCCATTACTCTTCTTTCAATATGACTCAAACATTTTATGCAGACAATACAATGACCTTTGGGGCACAGAGGCCAGCAGAAATGCTGCACTGCGAGCCCAGTTTGCAGTTAATTTTATTGGAAGAATGATAAAATTGTATTGTTTTACGGGAATTATGGCAATAAGTTACTCAGTGGTGGAATCTACAGACTAGACATCTTGTACTGGGGCTTGTCACACAGCCAGCAAAAGCATTATCATCTCCTTAACCAGACTTCATTTCCAACATTATTTTTAGGATTTTTTTTTTCCCCTGTGCTAATTAACTGCATTCACAGTTATACCACTATAAAATACTGCTTAATTTCTATTCCTTAATTTTCCTCTTCTCTAAGCCTTGCAAACAAGAACAAATTAGTACATGCACAGAGGAGCTTCCGTATTTTTCCTGATATTTTCACGATTAGTTTACTTCTTGAGTTGTATCCAACACAGTACTTTTATCATTAGTTGTTTGCATTACGATGTAAGATCACCTTGCATTAAGGTCATCTACTCACCAGCCAAAGACAGTTCCCACCCTGAGAAGTTCACCATCATCCGAGAGGAGGGAAAAGAGGTCTCCTATAAATGAATCAAGACAAAATTTTCAGAGGTAGTTATAGGAAATCAGAGAGCCTGGCACACACACATACCTTTAAGAGTTTAACCTTGAATTATCAGGCCCAACTTCCACAATGCACGAGAAGATAAATTTAGAATTGTCACTCTTGTATCAGTTGACCCAAGAGCCATCAGCCTCATCTCCCTAGATTTAGTCACTGTCTCTTCTGTATCTGTTCATACTGGGTATCAGTAAGATGGCAATTTCTCTTTTGATTTCTTTTTGTCAGCTTGTTTCTGGCCTTTCTTAAGCAGAACAAGAGGAAAGAAAATACGACATTGATTTCCTGCTCGGCAATACGAAGTTGGTTCTATGTGTTTGCACCTTGAGCAATGCAGAGGGAGCAGGGTAGGTCTACAGAGAAGGAACAGAACAAACTGGGAAAGGAATAGAAATTTCACCATACACTGAAAAGCTGAGAAAGCTGGGCCCAGAGGAAAAAGCAAACATTCAAAAGTTGCTCAAAAAATATTTGCTTCCTTTTGCTTTTGGAACAAGAGGAGAACCTGATCTGCCTTTGGCACATATCTAACACAGTAACATCTCAATAGTGCAGTCACAGATTGCTCCTCAGCTAGGATTTTCAATCTGTACAACCAGATCCAAAACCCACTTATACACTTTGTTACACAGGCAGACTAACTCCTTATTCAATGAGTAGATGTATTAAGAGAACTGTAGCTATCAGTAGTGTTAGTTAAATAAAGATATTAGAATGTGGCCCAAAGTTATCAGTGACTATGACTAAGAGGGATCAGGTCAGTCCCGTTATTACAGTACAGGTTTGTCAGCCCCATCTATAGCACTCAGAGCCTTCTTTCTGGACAGCAATAAGGCAGTTTATCCAGAGATGTCCAATAAAGCACACAAATGAATAACTATGCACAAAACCTGAGAACCAGACATATGATTCAAAAAGAAAGAAAAACCTTTTATTACCTTCAATTCAGCACTGAAGAAAACCATGGAAAGGGAATAAAAAATGAATATCATACAATGTGACAAGTTACATTTAAACCTGATAGAAAAATTGGTCACCACATATGTATTTTGTTGGATATTCTTTTTTATTCCTGTTCCTTTAATAACAGTTTTGAAATTTGCTTTTACATATAGTATCTCACATTTCTGAGAAGGTGCTATGCAAAGTTCCTCTTATAGGACTATTTCAGTTTTGAAGTTTGCACTGTTCTGGTAAGTCACAGCAGCCACTGGAAACCTGTCTACCTACCCCCAGCTGAAATGATTTCTGTAATTAGACATTTTCCCATTATGGCTGTGTCTCTGGGCTGGCAATACAACAGACGGGAAAGGATTTTTTGTAATCCCCCCGCTCCAATTATTCTCAAAGGTTGTTTTATGGAGATGCAGGATGCAAAAATTCATACAAAAGACTGTCATTTCTCGAGTTCAGTCTAAAGCAGGGACAAAAATACATTAATGAAAGATTAAAATGGTCTTTTTCGTATTCTTTCTGAACAATGACAAAAGAAATAAAAAGCATGTTACAAATATAAATGACATCTCTGACAATGCTTGGGAGGTATGTACTGATATATATGCTTTCTGTTAACTTTATGATGATGAGCTGTCTGAATGTGCCTACAGTAAGAATAATTGTTCTAGTGCTCTTTCAGCATATCTGGGACAAGGATCCAAACCAGCTGCCCTGTTCTGTATCATGCCATTTGTCTTCTCACTCCCTCTGAAGATCCAAAGCTGTGGAAGCATTTGATGGAAACAAATAAGATTCTTGTTAAACAATTGAAAGTTTCAGTGGGAAACTTGAATGGCTAATGTTATATGTGAGTTTTTGAAAATTACTATTTTCTCTATCATTTGAAAATATTTTGTGTGATCTCATAACTCTCTAGTTACAGTAAATACAATTTATTTTTGTTCTACTATTCTAGTTTTTCAGGTATCTGTTTCAAACATGCACAGGTATTATGCAATAAACTATCAAAGCTGTCTCTTATTTGTAATCTTCTTTTCTGGTTAACAATAAGCATAACTTTTCTGGGTTTCTTTAAAGAGAAAATCTCCTGCAGTTCAGGTCCCCATGACATGTGGCCTGTGTCAGGGCCCTGTGAGCACCAATAGGCCTTACTGGCCATGGTCAATCTCATCTGGGGCTTCCACTAACACGCCGCAGGCCCAGAGGCTGCATTTAAGCTCAGGAATGGACTTTCAGTCCTTGTGAGAGCTATACCACATGCGTACCTGTCTCCAGCTCAGATGGATCTGGTTTGTTGCTGTGGACTTCCCTGGTTACCCCTGGACCTGACCTGTGGATAGACTTCCCAGATTGACCTTGGACCTACTGCATCACCACGACCTTTTCTGGTGATCTGGACTCCTGGTTGACCCCAGTCTTATCCCCAGGCCTGTTGTCTTCACCTCAGTCAGGTCTGGTGGGACTAAGCCCTGGATGGTGAGGCCCCTGCCCTGCCTGCTATGTTACCATGCTTGGCCTCTTGTCTTTTAGGCAGCAGGTGTCCCTCACTGTGCCCCAGCAGCCTATCCCTCAACCTTTTTGAGCTTCCACATAGAAAACACAGCTTGAAATAATGGATTTTTTAAAAAATACACTTAAGTATAATAACATACTGTGTGTTTTAACTCAATGCAGAAGCCTCTGCTTTGAGCCCATTGACACAGCTGTGTGAGAGTACTTTATACCCTCCTAGCTCTCCAAAACTTATTTTTCTTTAATAGCCTGTCTTGTTTTTCCTGGGAAGACTCACTGTATGCACCGTATTATCCATACAAAAACTTTGCTATTACAGCCTCTTACTGACAGCATCTTTGTGAATTTTTTTAAACTGCAAATACAAAGTTCTTAATAACTCGGTTTCTACCTGTGGCACCTGGACAACTGTCCCTTATGTCACCCCACCATGCAGCCACAGACATTCTCTTAGAAGATGAGAGGCTGCGGTGCTTTTTCAGCTCCAGTTTACTCTATGCCTGAATCATTCTAACTTCTTTAGTTCCATGACTGAAGCCTTAGTACATGCCTGAAGTCAAGAATGGTGTTAGCTATTGCCTTCAGTAGGGATAGTCCTTCATGCAGACTTTTGTGCTTTCCCAAATTGGACCCCTACTGTTTAAAATGAATCTTTGAAAAGCCAGTCATGGTGGATGATGTTTTAAAATTGAAGCTGTTTAAGAAGATACTTAAAAGAAGATACTTAAAAGAATAATTGCTCTAATGAAAATTTAACATGTCTGGAAATGACCAAAATTATCACAGCTGTCTTCCATGAGTTTAACTTTCTTCTTTTCTGTTAGTAAAAGCCAAGATGTTAGAGATTTTCCAGCTTTACCATGCAGTGGTGCATTTTTAGATTTGTGGCTAGACTGAGTGATCTTCAGCCAGCATCTGAGCCCACAGTTTTACATTCTGGTTTCTCTTGATTACCACTCCATCATGTCTTCTACAAAGTCATCGTTTGTTTTTTTTTTTCCAGTCAGTGTTGGATGGTACTTTCTGAAATGCACGTTAACAGCAACAAAGCGAAAAGCAAAGTAATTTGCCAAGTCAGGTGAAGGCATCACACAATGTTACATAAAACGGCTCCCTCTTGGTTATTGGTTTTATGCCAGTTTTGGCACAGACTCAAACAAAATGTGGGAAAGACTAGTTAAGGATTGAAGAACGTATGCTGTTTGCCTTCATTAATATTCAGCTATGGTTTTTAGCTTCATTCTTGTGAATGGCTGAACAGAGCAAAAACCAGTTGCTATGTCCACTTGTGGCATAAAAACTCGTGTGGCTCTTCCTTATTAATAGGCTTGGCAGATCCTTTTGATGACAAACAAGCTTTCTGTTGTGAGCCAAGGTGCTTCTAGGAGAGTGGAAAACAAACCTAATTTGTTTTTACTAAAGAACACACTCACTGTCGTTATGAAAATTAATAGGAAAATAATTTCACTGAGTTTGGGGCATTAAGAGCAATGCCAGCCCAGCAATACGTCAAAACTGGATAAACAGTTTTAGATGAAACAAGACAGTGTATAAGTGAGAAAAATTTGCATTTTTATCAATCTCTTTCAAGCAAAACAAATAGATACAAACAAGCATGGCTTAACTATTAGCTTAACTATTACTTTTTAAATATTAGTATTATTTGAGGGTTAAAATTTAGATAACATTAATGCCACTCTTTGAACAGACAATGGCATAGGTTTAACTGTCAGTGAATACACATCTTAAAGTAGATGTAAATTAATTCCAGTAGAACTGCACACATATTCAACAATTCAGATTCTGGGTTTATTACTTTTCTCACAGATCAAAGCCATTATAATAGCATAAGGGAACCATGAAACATGTGTTTCATTAAAAATCTTTTACATATCCTACTAATTTCTGTGTAGTCACAAAACTCATTTTCCAACTTCTGGTCAGAGTAAAGGTGACACACAAGTAATTCAAGTATCTAGGCCTAAAACCTGAGCCATAATGAATTGGGAATAGAAGCTGGCTGCCAGTGGAAGGCTAGGATTTTCAGAAAAACTGAGGTTGCGTATCTAATTTGCTTAAATCCCTTAAAAAACCTAAATCTGATTTCAGTGAGATGACTTCTAGCAAATATTACAGATTTCGTCCTATGATAAAGTATAATTTTGTACAGAAAAAAAGCATTATTTCACATGTGATGCAGTATGACAGGACATTTAATCTGTAACACTTTATCTATTTTACATAAACAAGACTTGGCCTTCCACTAGGTTAGAATGACAATTTTGGAAGGAAAGCAGAGCTGAAGACACTTGTTACAATAATGATTGTTTTCTTGCACCCTTTCTAAACACTAGCAAAAGATTTTTGAAAGAACAAATAAATCAGTTTCAGAAATATCAGTACTGACAATTTACCCCTTTTCAGAATTACTGCTTTTAAAAAATTTGCCTAAGGAGGTTTCTTTACTTGAGAGCAATCCAAAACTAAATATAAGAAGCCTCCAGCATAACATCTTTCCAACTTCCTATCTTGTTTCAGTAACAGCTGTCAAGTGCCATGAACCAGCCTTGTTTAGTTTTCAGGCTGGCAAAATGTATGCATTAAATATATATAAAATCTGCCAGTCTGGCAGATATATGTTGTATAAGACTAAAGAAAAAGCAATTACCTGAATTAGGGTATATGTGCAGGATAGAAATGTGGTGAACTACTCTGAATCTCTGGAGGCTTTGGCTGCAGAGAACTCTAGTGAAAAATAACTGATACAATAATTACAACAATACAGTAATTCACATCATCCATCACAGCACCAAAAAACTAAAAAATAAAAGTAATATATCAAATTATATAAACATAGTGTGATGTGCATTGAGGGCATACTCCATTAATTTCAACTAAGGAAGGACTTTTTATTATCTCTAGTGGGGATAAAAGTGAATTGTGTTGAAAGTAGATGCTTCTTATTTTTGTGTTAAACCTTTCCCTCATAAAAGAAAATGTAAGACAAAATAAAATATGTTACAGGAGTTTGGAAATTGTTGAGTGGAAGGAGATAATGAAATCAGAAGCAAAACAAGGACAAGTGGTCATGGAGGAAGACATTAACCAGGTCAAAAGCTGCCATGAGTGCAGAATTAAGAAATGAGAGCCCTAACTCTTCCCATGAAGGTAACTCAGTGATGGAGACAAATGAGAGGTGGTATGTGACAGAGGAGTATAAACAACATAGCTGATGAAGAGAATGAGACAAGTATGAAAAAGGCCTCTTATAACATACTTTTGAGGGCCAAAGGAGGGCTACAAAGATGACCAAAGGGCTGGAGAACTTGCCCTGTGAGGACATACTTAAGGAGTTACAGTCTTTTCTTCCTGGAGAAGAGAAGGCTTAAGGGGAAGTTGATCACAGTATTCTTATACTTAATGGGGCGCTACAAATTGGACAGAGGCTCCCCCTTCACAAGCTGGTACACGGGGCAACAGATATAAGGGGCACCAGGAGAGGTTTAATCTTAATATAAGAAAGAATATTTTTACAGTGAGAACAGTCATTCACTGGAACAATCACCCCAGGGACATGGTAGAGTCATCTATGCCATCAGATTCAACAGGCAGTAAGCAGAGTACTTTGATAGAAATCTGAGGAAGGAATTGAAAACCTGAGAATCACTCACAGAAGCTTTCTCTGTTCCCTCCATTGTCTTATGAAACCGTACTGACCAACACTGAACTTCCTTTTTAGATTGTGGGCAAGCCCTGCACAGCTAATGCACACTAGTGGTGCTTTTCCCTGCAAGCTGCCAACCACTGGAATTGCTATAAGTAAACACAAGTAGCAGCAGTAAAATCTAAGCAAGCTCATAAAATAGTGTTATCTTCGTTATTCAACAACTCAACAAAAGGCATTGGCAACACTGAAATGGCTGGTTTTCTAAAATTGAGATTTAGAAATGAACTATGTTTATCTGAATGCAGCAATTGTGTGGTATTTTAAGAGAGCATTATTTTTATTTTACCAAAATGCATAGTCCACATTTTTCTTACATGCTCTTACGGGAAGATGGCACATAGCTTTTATAATAGTCAAACATGGTTTTGCTGAACAGAACATTGTTAACAATTAAAAATAGTGATTAGAAAAAAACAGAAGGAGGAATTTTAGACTATTTTAAAACGTGGCCTCTCAGTGGTATGTATTTTTATACTATGTTTTATGGTCTCAAGTAATAGAAAAATAATACAAAGGTAATACAAGTAATCTGAAATCCACTACATGCAGTTCTATTTTAACTCAGCAATTCACACCAAATTCTTTCACCACACAAAGAATGAATTCAGGAAAATAAATATCCAAGGAGGAATATGGATTTAATTGTTATTGCTGTTACATTGCTAAAATAAAACAGCTGTGATCACACACTCAGATAAAGCCATTGTTCAACAAATATTTTTATTAAACATCTCTGTAGTGAAGATGAGTCCAGCTCCCCAAGAGCAGAGCTGAGCACTTCCTGGACCACCCATTGCTCCCAAGGTAAAACAATTCATCCAGCTGTGGGGGGGTGTTGGGAGAACTTGGTCAGACACACTGGACACTATGGCAGTCACAGAGCAACTCATGTTTGCCCACTGACATCTTAAACTGTAACAACTGAACCTTACCATTCAAGTAAATAGACCACGGTCTTTTTTCAAATCATTAATTCCACCACTAGCTAATGACAGCAATAATGTTCCTTAATTGGCACCTTCCCAAAAATAACAATGACCTGTGTAGCTTACAGGAGAGAAGTCTCAGAAAACTAAGGACAGCTGATTACAGGAGGGAATGGGGGAAAAAGCAGGCACATCAGAAGGTCAGAGGTACAACAGGAGCAGTCAGGAAAATAAATTGGCCACCATCGTACAGCAAATAAACTGTTTCAGAGCTGTGAATAAAATCCAGAAGTCCTGATTCCTTGTCCCTACTGCTCTACTGCCCCAGTCCTACCCAGATCCTCTCTCAAAACAACTTTCTAATATAGACATGCCAGGAAACTGAAACATATTTCTTATCTACAAAAAGGTATATTGAAAGTTTCCTTCACACAGTCACATTTATGTTATGGCCAGAAAGACTTGGTTAAATATTGTGCATTTCCTCCACATCCACAACCAGAATGTCTGAGACTGCAGAATTTGTCATTAGTCTAGTTAAGAACTGGGGTCTTTTCAAGTGTGTTTTCAAGAACTATTCAAACTGAAATCCCAAATGTTTTGTTCATATTTTCCCATCAATGAGTCTCTGTTTCCTAGATGCTGGAGGAGTTGTAAAAGCAGAAGACCCTTGTAAGCACAACAACACAAATATTCAATATTGGTCATATTTGTCGAGACTTAGATCACTTTCCTGTTTCAGTAATATCTCATATTCAGACCAGACAGAAAATAGCCAAGGACAGCATGAAGGTTTATACTCATGAAATTTTCTGTGTAAAAGAGCTACATAATGTACAGGACAGATATATAGGTATGTAGATATAGTAGATATGATAAAGACTTAAAATTGCAAAATTGTTTGTAATTGTAAACATGCACTGTTTACCATGGGATATGCAGTGTGGTTTTTCCAAACAGCTTTTTAGTGAAAGAATTAAGCAGCTAGTCTTATCTAAGACCTAAAAGCACCAAACAAAAAACAGATTTAGGATAGTCTCCAAATTACTGAAATCGAGCCATTCCAAGGTGCATTAATCAGGTTTCCTAACAGCACATCAGGCACTGAATGCAAGTGCTCAGCTTTAGTTTAAGGCTATACCAGCCCCTTGGAACACAGACCCCATGGGTCAAGTCTTCAACGGTGCAAATCACAACAGTTTTCCGTAACCCACAATTACACAAGGTCAGAACTGGTTTAAATATTTAAGATGCCTGCTTTAAATTGCCTGATTGTATTTGCATTTCAGTGAGATTATCTGTATATTTATTAATTAAACACAGAGGTTCTTAGTCTAGAAAGCTTCCTTCATGTAATGAGGGTTTTTCTTCCTCTTTGGCAAGTATTGTCTTCCATGGTAGAGGCTTCCCTCTAGTGGACGCCTTCTCTGATGCTTCATTTCAAAGGTTTTAGTAATTTAAAAGAACAATTGTACAATACATCCAATACAATGCATTTGCTTTCTGATTTAAAATAATTAAAGGAAAATGCCTAACAAAACATAATTAGTGCCTACAAAATGTTTCTTGAGGAGCTTTAAAATTATTGCAGCAGTCTCAAGACCAGTTACTTCAAACTATAACACAACATAAAACTGTTTAACAAACTTAGGTATGTAAACATCAAAATCATGTCCTGAAGAAATTAATTATTGATTCTGTAGTTCAGGGACTAGATACAAAGACAAGCGCAGTGTTGCTCTGCATTGACTGGCTGCTGTTTTACTTGCCCCAGGTAAAGACTTCAGGGAGCTGACATATGTAAGGTAGGGAATATGGTAGGGAATTAATAGAAGGAAGGTATTGCTAACTGCATAAAATAGGGGGCAAGCAGGCTCAAGGGATTAACAGTACCCAAATAGTACTACTATTTAACGTATCGCTGAAAGTTGTGGATATGCCTATTAATCCACTTGAAAGACCATTTCTGCATTCTCCCAAGTGTTATCAGTCACAATCTAAAGAACATCTGTAAAACTACAAAGAAATGTTAAAAATTGTTTATTAATGTGCCTTCTCCCCGAGAAAACGCTAAACTAGTTGAATTAATAAAATGTACCCAATCTGGTAGGAACATTCTGTAACATGCTGTATGCAAGCTGGCTTTAGCTTATTTTGTTAGTAGGATTAATTTTTAGAAATCTAAGACTTTCATGTTAATCCCAGATAATAGCGCAGTTTGGTACACTAAAATAATCAGATTACAGTGAATGTCAGCGTGATTTGATTTTAAACGTTACTGGAACTACCACCCCCTCATTTCATGAAAGGATGAGCTGGAAGAATGTCAGGCAGGGTTCCCCATGTCTCAACAGCTGCAGATCTCTGATTCAAGTCACCTTTAAAAATATAGCTTTGTTTATTCAAATACTGATTTTTTGACAGCAAGTTAGTATACAAATTTTAAAAAGATGTGGACTTTATCACAACAATAGATGAGCAAATAAGGTAAATGAAGCTGGTGTGTAAAATTACTTAACTACACCTATACCACCAAATTACTATGTGCTACAACAAAATATCTCATTTGTGACTCAATTAAAAACCCACTATCTTACCTACCCAGTCCCTTCCCACTAATTTGATTCATGAGCTTCCTTTTTGCATCTCCCTCGTTCTCCACATCTTTTCTCTGATTGGTTGCAGGAGGGCTCATGCCTATTTTATTTCTGGTTAATCTGATTAAGTAAGAACCTGGGATTGTGATGTCAGTGCATTAGTAGAAGGAAGTAATGCTTCCTGTAGGAAGGATGGCAATTTTGACCTTTTAGAAGCAGGTCATGATCTGACTGTGAGATGAAAATAGAGCAAGACAAACTGCAGTAATAATACCAACTCATTCTCCAATAGCATAGTTCAAAGATCATGGCTCGTGGACTGCAGGTAAGAAAGCAGAATGCACTCACATTTGGTTATTTGATTGAAGGGAGCTTTAGATGTGGGGGAAAAGCTTAGCTTCAGCAAAAATAGTAGAACATTAGAAGTACTAACTAATGAAAGGCCTTGTTTCTTATACTTACTCTGGAGAAAAACTGGTTTTCAGAACAGAGGCATCTTAATAGGCTCAATTTTTTTTAAAAACTTATGATGTTATTTATTTGGCTTTAAGATATTCATATTCTTTCATTCTCTGCTGTTGAAACAATACTTATTTATGGATCTCTTTATTGTACAAAATTGCTGTAGTTCATTTTGCTATTTTCCCCCTTCAAACTCAGAAACCTGCATCAGTGAATGAACAACAGATGAGACTGAATCTAAATTAAACAATTCCTCAAGTTATAAGCTCATGATTTAAAAATTTCATGACTTGAATTGTGATAATTTAGTAGACTGCTTTATTATAATGAGATGTTGCTGTATTATTTAGCATGTGCCACAATAAAAATGCTTTTATGAGCCTGTAAGGTATATGCAGCATGTTGCTATGGTGATGTGGTGCTCACACTGATATAATCATGAAGGTTCTGTTCATGAACCTTTCAGCAGACCTTAAAAAATGCTTCACGCATGGCAACAAACAAGATCCTAATGTAGCAGATAGTGCTTGGTGAGACTACTTTGTGCAAACATAGTTGTTAAGCAAATAAAAGGTACTAAACTGCACTGTTGGAGTAGCTATAAACTGTAATCACTATGCACACCTGTATGCTTCAAGATTAGCTTTACTCAGTAGTTACATTAACATGGACAAAGCTCATCCTTCACTTGAGCTGATCCAGTTGCGACACCTCTCATCAAATGCAGCAGGAAGCTACATTCATTGGCAACAAGGACAAACTTTATCTTACTGTGCAGATGAAAGCCCAAATTATAACTGCAAAAGCAAATTGTTAAGGCTGAATTCCATTAAATATGGCATCGTGAGCAAAAACCTGCTCAAATCGCAGGTAGTGTGGTCGCTGCATTTAAGCTGCAGCTATGCAGAATGCAATAGAGATGGGGATCTTGTGGGGGGAAAAAACAACAAAGCAACCCAAAACCCAACAACAAAATAACTAACTCACACTACAGCATTTTTAAAGTTTTTGTCACGTCAGTGACTATCCTTAAAGGTACATTTTCTGTAGTCCAAATGAAAATTATGCTTACGTGTTCCAATAGTCTCAAATAAACAGCCTTGTAACTTTGACCAATGCTTCTAATTATGCCCTATCACCGCTGCTTCTTGTTGACAGACTCCCAGATACCCTGTGTGTGTATTCTGTCTGTCACCACTAACAACCTCACACAGGCAGAAATGAGCCCATTTCAAACTGGCCAACTGGGCTAATATAATGCTCAAACAACAATAATCAGTTCTGCACTACATTAAAGCCTGCTCAGAGATGCTACTGTCCGGCCTCATCTACAGCCAATACCAGTGTAACTGCCAGTATCTCTTCCAAGATTAATAAAGCATGAAGAAACTTAATTTAAAAACAACCCTTCACCTAAGCTTTTGCTCTGCTGACTTCAGCCATGGAAAAAAATAGTTACTAAACCAGGCAAAATAGTACTGCTGACACTCTAAACAGTGCTCAGCTGCAAGGCTATTCTCTAAGTCTGACTTGGAACATCACGGCCTATCAATTTTGAGTACTTGCAGAATACAGCTAGTTCAGCCAGGATGAGATTCTGTATGTACTGCCTTGTACTATGATAATCTGTTCTGTGAAATTCTTAACACCTCTCTCTCTATTTGTATCCTTAAATGAAGTAGTCTATTTCTGGCCAATTTAAAATAAACTGCAGTGATTGACGATCTCATTTTTGTGGCTGCTCTGAGTTTTGCAAGTAATAACCTGCTTCTGTTCCCTACAGTCCATTTGTCGTTTCTTCCTAAGCACTCGCTCTCCTATGCCAAAAAAGAATTAAAAACAATTCATCTGTCTAAAGAGTTGCAGGTGCTAACTTGTTTGTTAGCAATGCTTTACACTCTTACTGCCTAATTCACAGCTCTGTGCTGCCCATTAGCAAGCCACTGTATTGAGCTCTGTTGAATGCAACTGGTGTGTGGTTCACCTATTGTGCACTAGTGAAGCTTTGAGCCAGCTTTGAATTCTTCTTTCAATTTGCTTTGGTTTTTTTGACAAAAACAGGACAACATTAGATGTGACAAAATCTCACTCATTTGAGGTTCTTCCTAACTTATTTCTACTACTTGCATATTAGTCCTCTTTTCACAGTTGTTTGTCTCATTTTTTTTTTTTCTTGCCTGCTTTTGTACCACGTCATAAATGAACAATGACCAAAGCTTCCATTATGGTCTTGAAAGGCAGTAAAATCCAAAGCTGCAGATCTGTTTGGGACCAAAAGTCTAGTCAAGAGCCCAAGTAGAGAATAGGTAACTTCTAGACATCCAGGCACCCCTGGGGGCAACAGCTTGGAGCCAGCATGTTGAAAAAAAGAATTCTAAAGCCTGATGGCAAAAAGGTTAAGGCCCTGATCTGTGGGAAGTACCTGTGGCCTCTTCCCAACCATGCTGATACGAGAGATCTGCTCAGTAGGGCGGAACTGCAGAACAGCAGGTCTCTGGTACCCACCTGTGGGTGCCCTCTGCAGCTCCTCCTCTTTCCACTACCATCTCAAACTTCTCCTTTGGGGTAAATAATCTCCCCTGTCCCCTGAGACAGGCACTCATCTCTGTGAAAAGCTCAGCTCCATGTTCACACTTAGGAGAAACAGTTTTCTCTTTCTCACGATGGCAAATGATGATGAAGGTAATGCAGCATCCCAAAGTCACTGCTGACTGGAGATCAGGCTGTAATTCCAATCTACTTGCCTGAAACTTAATTTTTACTGGGCTACCACAGGAGCAAGCTACTGTGCTCTGCAGAAAGGATAATGGAGAATACAAGAGAGGTGGTTGTTGTTGGTTTGGGCATTTTTTACGAGTTGATGATGGTTGAGAATTTCTCTTATAATGATGGGGGCGAAGTAGTTCTCTATCCATTCAAATCTCAGACAAGCGCAGTAGCTTCTGAATAATCTGAACCTGTGAAAGGTTCAGAAAGTTCAAAAACTCTCAGACACGTTTTTATTTTGTCACCTATTTTGACACAACGACACATGGGGGTGTTGGGGTGGGGAAAGCAGTACTTCTCCACATTACCAGAGACTGGAAGATTTTTTCCAGTATGGCTGTCTTTATTCTTAGAGCTATTCCCCTTTCACTTGCAGATAAGAGATGAAGAAAGTGGCTACAACAAAAATCTATTTTGCATTCCTAAGCATTATGAAGAAGATTTAGAAACAGTCTTCATTCCCCATGGACTCATCCTGGACAGGTATGAGGGTAAAAAACAGAGTAGTGATCGTGATGCCAATGATCCATTTCCTTCCATATTAAAAGCCTGAGGTCCTACCCCACATAGCCCATGAGAAGTGTGGAAACCCTGCAGCTATAACACTGTGTTCTGGAGTTTATACAAGAGGAGTTTTAGGGAGAGGAGTCCTCTACAACCCCAGTTAAGTTTCCATGTTATCTCAAATATCTTTAAATTCTCCTATTCTGCATTGTTCGGAGATATGGATTAAATCACGTATGTTTTAAACTGAAAGGGTGTAGACTTAGATCAGATATTAGGAGGAAATTCTTTCCTGTGAGGGTGGTGAGACACTGGAACAGGTTGCCCAGGGAAGCTGTGGCTCCCCCATCCCTATAGGTGCTCAAGGCCAGGCTGGATGGGGCTTTGAGCAACCTGGTCCGATGGGAGGTGTCCCTGCCCATGGCAGGGGGGTTGGAACTGAATGGTCTTTAAGGTCCCTCCCAATTCAAACGATTCTATGATTGTATGTCAAAAGGAGTAAGCATCAAATATGTAACTAACTTTCTTATGTCTTACTATGGTCACAATTTTCTGCTTATAAAGACCTAACAGCAATATCAGACAAACTTGCTTAATATATGGATATGTGTAATGGATATACGGATATATGATATATATATAATACTTGTTTTGTTTCCTTCCAGGACAGAACGTTTGGCTAGAGATATCATGCAAGATATGGGAAGCCATCATATTGTTGCACTTTGTGTCCTCAAAGGAGGCTATAAATTCTTTGCTGACCTGCTGGACCATATAAAAGCACTAAATCAAAATGGTGATAAATCTGTGCCTATTACTGTGGATTTTGTCATAATAAAAAGCTACTGCGTAAGTAATTTTGTTTTCTTTGGAAAATTGACTGTTCCCATAGATTGGCATTCCGAATATTGGCAGTTTATATGAAAAGCCCACAAAAATGGAGTTTATGCATATATTCTGTTCAAAGCAACTCAATTCATTATATACTGAAATGCAAGTGATTTACCAATCTACCCCAAAGATTAGATGGATATTGTATACTCAAGGGAATGAACAAATAGCAGAGCATTTAACATGAACAAAGCTAATGTCAGGTGTACAACATCCTCCTCTCTAGCTCAAAGCCTCCACACAGGTTCTTCTCCTCCTTTACCATGGCACCCTTTGGTGGGAGGGAGTATGGAGAGGAGCTCAGCATCAGAGACTTGCCTATTGTCTCTCTCTGCATTATTTTTCATTCCTATAGATAATAGTGGAGAGACTTGTTTTCCTAATCTGTGTGTTAGAGAACAGGTATCTTTTGCCTGAACCAATCCAAACTGGCCTGAACCAACTACTGTATAGCAACAACTTAACATTATTTTTTCCTGTTTTATCTTCTCCCCTCTTTGAAGGCTAGAGCTCTGTACGCTAATCAAAATTTACTCTGTGCTAAATACAACAGTTTACAATATCCTATAAATTTTTCATGGAATTCTAAAACAAATCTGTGGTTAACAAAACCAGCTGAAAGCAATGGTATCTATTCGATGAATATGGACATACTCTTGTTCTGTGCAACCAATACTTCACTCCCTCCTCTTGCTCTCAGCTATTTATAAGCTGCTTTATGGAAGGAGTGCAATGTAAAGTTGCAAGTTGATAGGTGAAAAGCAAGAGCAGCACACCATTCATACACATACAAGATAACACTTGAGTGTGTTTTATGTGACTTTCCTGCCTTCTTTTGCCTTCTAGAATGGTTCACCTACAGAGAACATCAGTATTGTTGGTGAGGAACTGTCTACATTAAATGGGAAGGTATGACGTAGCATTTTCAGTTTTTAAGGGGAAAGAACAATTCTTACCTGTGTATTCCAGGAAGTCCCTCTTTATTAAGGTTTTGATGCTACGTATTTACAGCCACTTAACACCGCTTTAAAATGCTGTGCTTTGAAACAGTGAGTAATTTCCATGATCTCAGTGGAAACTTAATGCGATCGGTACTGAATGCTTCTAAAGATCGTACTGCCCATTTTTATCCCACAGCCCCCAGAAATGCACCATCTTAAAGTGACTCACACAGTTTATGTATGCTACTACTATACATAGAATAACATGTAAAACCTGACATAGGTGGCTTTCTCTTAATATTTTATGCTTCCATAAATACTTACAGAAAGACTTCAGAAAGCACTAAAAAAACTTAATTAAGTGACAAGCTCCTTCTGAAAATCAATTACAACTTACTTGTAACTGAAATTTGTAGCACAAACTTTTCCAGTGTATAATTCACTGAATGTCACCATGTAAATATTTTCTTTTCTTTCTCTTCCTCCACAATCTTTTACAGAATGTGTTAGTTGTAGAGGTAAGTAAAGATTGGAACACAGGGGGAGGGAACAACACAGACGTTTTTCTCCTGGTTTTGCAAGTTAATACCTATTGCAATTGCATATAAGAAACCCAATTAATTATGTAACTGTGATGTTAGAGTTGCTGACTAGGCTTTATGCTTTAAATTAATCCACTGACAAACTGTTTTTTCTTTCAGACTCAGAGGATAATTTATATTTTTTTACTTCTTTCAGGACATTATAGAGACAGGTAGAACAATAAAAGCACTACTTTCAAAACTAAAAGACAATGAACCAAAGATGGTAAAAGTTGTGAGGTACAGTGACATGGCCACTCGGTAATGTATTGTAACAAGGAGATAAAGCAAAATCATTTAGATGAATACTCAGCTTATGCTGGTGGGTGTTTAGTTTTTGTTTGGTTTGAAGTCTGGGGCAAGAAGGAAAAGCAGGAAGCAATCCCTATTCAGCTGGTGAAAAACGAAGTATTAATTAAACTGGGAAATTTACATATGCCCTACCATTTTCACTGTTAAAATGAATAAAAGAAAAGGTTTCCTGGCTTTTCTTTGTGTAGGCTGTGAAGTCTGATGGATTTTCTGTTTTTTACCTCCTTATGTTTGAAGCAAATACTCTTTCTGTAGGATTCCTAACAGCTTCTTAGTTGCCTCAATACTACAAGGACAACACTCAGACTTTTTTTAATATTCTCAGTAATACAGGTTTTCATGTCATATAGATTTCCAAAATCTATGTTTGTCACTATTTGCACAATGATTTCTATATCTGCTTTTAGATGATCTCTAAAAGGAGTATTTTTCAAAATCCCTGTCTCTGTCAAGTAATTATGATGCTTTGAAAAAATACTCTTTGTTTGATGTGCCAGTTATGTTCCTCCTAGTGACTGTCCAGGAGGTTCTCGTTTCTTCAGAAGCGCACAGAAAATGCAAGAATAGATATGACTTTGTGAAAGAAAACACAGTGACATTGCACAGCTTGTCTTCTTCTCCCTCCCTGCCAAAATCTTTACATACCACTTGAACTTGCTTACCTGTCTGTACTGTTCTAGTCTGCTGATACATTGCTACATGAAAAGACAGTCATTTGGGATACAGAACTGAAGAGAACCAAATGTAAAACAATAGAGTCATTTGGGCCTTCAGAATGATCCCAGATCAGAGCCTTTGCTTCTTCCTCAATTATAGGGCTGATCTTCTTTCTGTTACAATAATCTCATGGTTTTAATTGAACTGCATGATTGTAGAAGCTTAAGGGGAGGGGTGGGAAAAGTACACAGCTTAGAGGAAAACATCTTTTCAAAAACTTTACTCTGCCTTACAGCCTGCTTGTTAAAAGGACACATCGAAGCCCAGGTTACAGACCAGACTGTAAGTATTGCATATTTCTGGTTGCCCAAAATATGATTTCATAATTTCACTTCACGCAGTAAGTCTGAAAACTGGCATATAAGTTTCAGGAAGGCCAAGAGAAATGGGAAGAAAATACACAAAAAAATTTGGAAACTGACAACCAGCTATCCTATGCTGAAACAGGACCACCACCTTTCTTTTCTTTTTTTTCTCCCTAGTTGGTCTGAGTGCAGGTTAGGCTATTTGTTACCAGATAACAGAATCAAACCTTAACATTATATTGTTTGGCTTTGATCCTAAAAGGCATTTTTTTTAAATTCTGTATTAAACTTCCCTTGTTTTCAAACTGAAAATGCAGTGCGTCTACTTTTACACAAGAAAAATCTCACTCCTTTTCTGCCTCTCCCATGAGTACCTCAAAAGTAGGTTTTAAATACTTACTTTGTTCTTAAAATATGTTCTCTTAACACTTTAACTGTATTACTAACTGATGGGGATGGTATAGATTCTAACCTCTGCCATCAATTTACAGCTCTGATTCTTAAAGAAGCATGCAAAGTACTTTTAAAGTAAGATGATGTATTTGTTAGGTATTACTCTTCAATAGCTGAAGTGTTTGTTGAATACAAACTGTGTACTTAAAAGCTATTTACACCACCCAAGAATAAAAAGAATTGTATTTTGTTGCAGATACAGGCTTTGAAATTCCAGACAAATTTGTGGTTGGATATGCTCTTGATTATAATGAATACTTCAGAGATTTAAATGTAAGTACATACATGTGTACCTCATTTGTGACATCTACAACTGCCCCCACAGGTAACCAGCAATAATACTACCTTATACTAGGAGCTCTTCAACAATTAACAAAACCTCAAATCTGACTAGAAACTTCCATTATTAGGGCAAAACCATTATTAACGTGCCAAGCTGATAACGCAATGTAAATGCAGAAAACTTGTTTACGCCTTACCTTTTTATGAATCTACTCCACAAGCCTCGTTGGCTCAGCCATGCTGTACAATATTTTGGATCCTCCAGGATGGTTGGCAGCTTAGAATCTGTTGGCCCCATCTGAAAAAGAAAGTAACTCATTATTTGATTTTAATTTGATGTTTGTCTGTCTTGGAGAAATCCTATGTTGATCTCTGTCTAGCCAAGTCTTTAAGGTGGCTACGTGTGGCCAATCTGTCAAGGTTTTTTCCTACTTTGCATAACATGGACGTTAAGATCTTGTTTTACTTTGTTCCATTACAGTCTGCAGTAGACTTGGAAAGAGCATAACTGATAGGAAGAGATGATATCTCCCCAACCCCCACCCCCTTCAGTTTTCAGAAGTACTTTCTTAAATCTGGTTACGTGGAAAAGTTTTTAACTTAAAAGTCTTATTAAAAAGACAAACCAGTTCTGCTGAAGACATAGTGGATCTATGCTATTGCAAAGCAATATAAAGAAGGACACAATAATTGAAGGAAATTGCCCTCTTCAGAATATACAAATCTATGAATTACAGATAAGCTTGGAAGCTTAACATCTCAATTTTACTGCAAGTAGTAAACTTGCAACCGAACTCACAAAGACTACTGTTCTGGTGTGCTCTCCTTACAAAGTTAGGAATATGACTGAAAATCATTCTGGCATTTTCTCTGATGGTAAAGATGGACTAAAGATGTAATTTTTTTTATTTTTTTTTTTTAGCACATCTGCATTCTTAAAGAGAAAGCCAAAGAGAAATACAGGATCTGATCACATCAGTTTTCTGGAACAATAGTTCAGGGGCATGTACAGCTGTGTGGATAAATATTAAATATTAATCTACTAATTGTGCTCTGTTTACAGAAAACTACACCATTTTCTAAATACAGTATTCTATGTATATTTTCCTATAATGATTATGTAAAGTAGCTTAAAGGTGAATGAGTTCTGTTGAAGTTTCAGTGAAACCTGAACAGAACACTGGCCATAAAATGGATATTATGTTCTGCAATCACCAGGGTCACAACCAGGAAGCATACATGTGTATGCAATTACGTTTGGGTTTTAATTTACCAAATGTAGTAACACATTATGTGTAACATATATAAACTGCACTTATTTTTACATGAGCTTGTGTTCGTAAATATATATACATGCACTTTATGTATCAAATAGGCTGCATAAGCTTCTAAGGACCTGAGGTTAAGTACACTGTACATAGCACATACCACATAGAAAACACATCTGGTTCTTTAGCTTAACGCAATGGAAAACACAAAAAAGAAAAGTACCTACTAAGGTAACTACACTGAGACTAGTTCTTATGCATTCCATGTAACTTGGGGTATGGTATCTTGTTTTTTGTGGGATTGCATCTTAATTGTATCACTGTGGTGTCACTTGAATTGCAGGTACATCTATTACTTGCTGTTAAGACTGGATAAAAAAACACTATAGCACAAAATTAATTCTGTTACTTGGGTGTCCCAAATGAGAACCAAACCCTAAGTTTTACAGCCCAGAAACTGCATCAAACCGAGGCACTCTGGCATTTCACTACTTTCTACCTGTACTAAATGATTAAACTAAGCTCTGAAACCTTGGACCTTTTTCCCCCCATTGTTAATTAAGGAATAGTGAGCTGGGCGTCAGTGTTCAAGACGGTCCGTTGATGTCCTTTACCTCTGAAGTGCACTAGGCCGCAGGTGACCAAACTGTGACAGGGATGCTGTGCGGCTTTCCAGAGAGCTAGGGGCTGCGGAATGTCACGCTATCCGCCCCATAAAGCGCCTGAGAGGAACGCTGGTGCCTGTAGGAAGGGCACCCTTACCTACAGCAACGTGAACGGCCCGTACCGGAGCCGCCTGCCCACTGCCCTCG